>PVJC01022255.1:0-27625 GCA_004026665.1 Murina feae | reverse complement strand
GCCACCAATCTTTCTTTCTTGGTCATCACCTGGGAACAGAGAAGACCTAATTATGTCATGCAATGCCTGGGCAGGTCACAAAATCACCCCAGAAACTACCACGCAGGGATCTAGAAGGTCCAGGCCAGACCTAGAAGGCCAGGTTCTTGAAGGATGGGTTCTCTAACTCCCTTGTTTCTCTTGCTCCCTATGAAAGTCCCATTAGCCAGGAGAAGTGGATGCTTCTTTACTCTACCTTTATTCACTCTTAACCTGGGGAGAAACATTGACTTTCCTTTGGAGAGCTAACTCCCCCTCAGAACTCTTTCTATTAACTTGGGTAGAGCTGACTCCAAGTCCAACTATAGGAAAAGACCCATGATCCTAGCCAAGCCAGTTATCACATCTTACCCCCTTTTGCCACAGAATTGGCCAGAAAATGTCACACAATGCGGGATGGTCTCTTCACATACTCAGCGCTGGGATCTGCTGAACTAATTGGGAAAGAGATGCCACTGCCTACTGGTCAGCTATAAACCTGAGACCCCTGGGTGCCTGAGAGCAAAGCAAGATTGAGAGATGAAGATAGAGAGATGATACAATTTATGATGTAATCATGATTTGCTTCTTGGGATATACTTGTACCTAGAGCCAGTTTCCCTGAACCCTCACCAGTCAAAATTCTACTGCTTCACTCTAGACTGTTTGATTTGTGTTTCAGTAGACTGTTGCTGAGAGAGTTCTGACTAGAACACAAAATCCTCTATCCTAAAGAATGGAACAGTCCACTTAATAGTTCCAAGAAGGGCATTCATCCAGGACCAGAACCATATGCAGCGAAGATCTGCAAACTCCTTCTGAAAGGGGCAAGATTGTAAAAATTCTTGGTTTGTGGGATACACAGTGCCTATGGCAACTACTCAGCTCTGCCTTTGTAGTATAAAAGCAGCCATTCTAAGTATGTAAATGAATGGGTGTGGCTGCACTCAAAATTTTATTTACAAAATCGGTAGCAGGCCAAATTGGCTGAACCTTGACTGAGCAGGAACAGAAAACTCATGTTAGACTGAGCAGGAACAGTAAACCCATGCTAACCGTACATCTGCACCTCCCTGCCCATGGCAGACATCACAAGTCAATCGTGGGAGGGCAGTGGGGATGGCCAATGTGCTGACAGACTGTGTGCCCTCTGCATCTCACTCCTCCTGAGCTATTTCTCCTTTTACTTAATGGAATTTCTGGTTCTAAGTGCCTTTGGAAGTATAATCCAAGGAGCAAGTACTCATGGAGGAAGAGAAGGCAGGAAGAACTGAAACCTTAAAATGAAAAAAACACACACACAAACTGGAGGTAATGGAGAGGGCCAGCCAAGGCTGGATCTTAAGGGATTCAGAATATTCTATTTATCTATCTCTCCATCTCTATGTCTCTATTTATTTTTCTTGAAAACCTTCATGACTAGAAGCAGGATGGTGAGATATGTACACAGAGACTGGCATTTCAACAATTTTAATATTTGTTATATCACTTTATAGGTGCGGATTTGAATTTGCCTTGAAAGAAACACTGTACCTTTATTTTGAGAAAATCATCCCACTGTGGTTTTCAGTTGTGCAGAGGTGAAGCAGTTTTACAATGAAGAAATAGAAGGCAAAGATGACTTGATTTTACTGCATCAACGTTTTATGGATTATGCTTTGTCTAGGGACACAGTTATTTCCTAAGTCATGCACTGTCCCTAAATATGAGTGTCTATTCTTAGAAGATCTGTACGTTCCTGTTTATGCAAAAATCACAGAAAAGGAAAAATGATAGATTGTGTCAGCAAATTAGCCAGAGAGATTGTAAGAGGCTCTGGATTGATAGTGC
The DNA here is from genome assembly GCA_004026665.1 of Murina feae. Classification (NCBI taxonomy): domain Eukaryota; kingdom Metazoa; phylum Chordata; class Mammalia; order Chiroptera; family Vespertilionidae; genus Murina; species Murina feae. Next base: position 25,777 of record PVJC01022255.1, on the reverse strand, counting down.
CAAACCTCCACTGTCGTCCTGAGGCCTGTTGTCCTATATTGTCCTGCTGCTGGTAGTCATTACAGGGGGTTCCTGGGGGAGAGTAACCAAAACTTTGCTTCATTATTTCCCTGAAGAAAATGGATATCCCAACCCCTAGTCATCCTAGGACAGAACAAAAGGGAGGCTAGATAGGGAGGTGCCCAGAATTTGATCTGGGGCTTCAGATGGGCAGAAATAGCAAGAGCAGTGTGATTTGGAGAGGTGAGCAAGGTTTTGCAAGGTTATGAAAGGTTGGGAGCTTGTAAATGGGATCTTGTATTAATTTTCTAAGGTTTCTGAAACAAGTACTAGAAACTAGGTGGCTTAAAACAACAGAGATTGATTGCCTCACATTTCTGGAGGCCAGAAATCCAAAATGAGGTGTTGGCAGAGCCGTGCCCTCTTTAAAAACCTCTAGTGGGGAGCCTTCCTTGTGTCTCCTAGGCTTCTGGTGATGACCATCAATCCTTAGCGTTCCTTGGCTGGCAGCTGCAGCATTTAATCTCTGCCTTTATCTGCACATGGCATTCTCTCCCTTGTGTCATTGTTTTCACATGGCATTCTCTTTTCTGCATCTCTCACTTATAAGGAAACCAATCATGTTGCATTAAGGAGTCCATATCACCCCTCTATCACCTCATTTTAACTGATCAATTCATAACACATCCCCCCGCAGGACTTCCAGAGGGGGCCTTGGCCGACGAACCCTGAGAGCTGCTGCATCTGGTATCCATTTTCAGTCTCTGCTTCAATTGTCTTCCACTATTTCAAAGCCACCATTGCAGCATATTAGCTATTTCTATGGTGAATTGGAGGAAGAGGCTGAGGAATGAAATCTTGGGTAGACCTAGAGTATTTCGCTCAGTGCGATAAGTCAGCTGGAGAAAGATAAATTCCACATGATATCACATATATGGGGAATCCAAGAACAAAATGAACAAACAAGCAAAACAGAAACCAAATCATAGACACAAAGAACAAACTGATAGTTGCAAGATGCAAAAGGGGTTAGAAAAGCTGAAAGGATGAAGATGTACAAAGTTCCTATTTAAAAAACAATCATGGGGATGTACAGTCCACCACAGGGAAGATAGTCAATGATATTCTAATAACTGTGTATGGTGCCAGTAGGCACTAGACCAATTGGGGTGGTCACTTCCTCAAGTTCTAGAAATGTCTAACTACCATACTGCAAACCTGAAGTTAATACAATATTGAACGCCGACTATAATTGAAAATAATCTTTTTTTAAAGAAAGAGACTGTGCCCAGGCATAGTGATAGAAGGAATCCCAGGCCTGAGCCGGCTCCTCCCTGAGACAGTGAGATGCAACCGGCAGAAGAGAAAAGGGCTGTGATCTGTTGACAGAGAGCTGGTGGGAGTAGCCAATGGATGTCCAGAGACACCTGAGGAACCAAATCTTCTCAAGACAGAGCTTTTTGCAGTCAGACATGATGGGGTCATGCATCTTAATTTTGAGTATTAAAAAAAAAGTTTATTCTCTAAATATCCCTGCGGCACAAGGGATTAACACTAACATTGTCTTTATCGCACTTTGAGGAAGCAGGAAAACAAATAAGCAATCTTTCCCCTTTTAATCCTTTGCCTGACAACATGTTTCCAAACAGCAGAATAGTTAATGAGAAAAAGGCCTTGAGAGTCCACAGTGTGGGAACCTGGCCCAGTGCATTTTGGGAAGAAGCCAGAAGGACAATGGCCATTTCCTAGGAAGGTAATGTGAGCCAAGGGTTAAGTGCTTTCTACCCAACTACTCAACAGACCCAACGGGAGGACGAAATTCAGTGGCAGCTAATGGCAATTTCTAATGCCTTAATTACTTTGGTTTTTGGTTATTAGTTAATGAGCTGGAAGCATGAGATAAGATGACAATATTAGCTCATGAGCAATCTGAATAATTCAATTAACATAACTAGGCAAACCCCATTGCGATAAATAAAAATAAAATCTCTTTGGTAAGAATTCCAAGAGAAAATAAATGGCCTCTCTTCCTTCCAGATTACACTGGAGTAACTCACAACGTCTACTTTTTAATGTCAATTTCCCTTGTCCTGACTATAAGCTGTGAAATAGGAGAATCCAAGGATAAACAAGTGAAATGAACATGCATCTCTGTCTTTGATGAGCCAGAAGTTTCCTCAGTCCCACAGACATGCGCAAAGCCTAATTTAAAAAAATGTAGCTGCAAAGAGCACTTTAGTGCCCCCCGTGCACCCCCCACCCCCGCCCCCGCCGCAATGATTATGTTAAATTCAACATCTGAGTAACCAGGCTCTGACTCAAATGGAGTTAGAAGGTGAAGGAGATCCCATCCCTGCTCACAGGGAGCTCACAGTCTACTTAGGCACATGATTTATTTACAACTAACATGACATGTGCAATAATAAAAGTACATAAAAAGCACAGAGGTGGCTGATGAGACAGGAATGACCTGGGTGGAATGAGTTAGCTAGGGTTATACTCGGCCAGGTCTGGCATTTGAATAGAAACAGCTAAACCAACAAAGTGGAGCTGAAGAGGATTCCGGGTGGGAGAGTCCGAATGGACAAGAGCACAGAGAGTAACATAGCGAGGAACAGAGTGAAACCAAATTGTTTATGGGACTGGAAGGCAGAGTGTAAGATGGAGGGCTGGAATGGTTGGAAAGGAGGTAATGGGACCAATGAAAGGTTTTACGCAGGGAAATAATTAGAGTAATAATTTTTTTCAATTTATTTGTTTATTGCAAAGGAGACTGCTATCTGTGGCTTGTTCACTCAGTAATTTAATAGGAAAAGTGTATGGAGAGGAGGTGATAGGATCAAGTCCATGCTGACCAGTATCAACCTCAAGTCTGTGACTAGGGACAATAGGCCTGCCTCTCACCAGCTATTTCTGTAAGGGAAACCCCTACAGCAGGCATTTTTTTGGTGGGTATGTTAGCAGAGGCAGCTGGGTATATGAAGGAGCTTGCAAATGTAGGGACCATCGAGATGGCCCAGGGAACTTGGAGCCAGCTTTTTATTATTACCAAAGCTAACATTTGCATGCTGATGTTGGAAATGCTATAGGCAAAACGTAGGAGGTGTTATCATCTGTGCTTTCTGGCTTGTACCCTGCTGCTTCTTTGATTTTGTCCTAGTTCCATTTAAACATAATGAAAAAGGGAAAAGAGAGTTTGGGACACAAGAAGGCCAGTACCTGAGTGTCAGAACTCTGTTTCTAAAGCTAGAGAAGCATCTCTAATTAATTGTGGGAGGCCTTCCACTAATCCCCATATCCTTCTAATTAGTCCAGGCTGCCACCAGCAAGCTATTAGCATTGGCACTGAAAGCAAAGCCTGCTTGCCATCTCTGTTTTAGAACAATCGGCAGAATGGTTTGTTAACATTGGATTTATGTGGACATATCCCATTGGCATGCTGTTCAAAGTGGTAGCATCCATGCTTGCTGGCAGGACTTTGGAAGGTAAGGCTGACAGCCAGCCCTGGCAGAGTCAAGGCAAAATTAGTAGGTAAGAATAGGAATGATCAAAGTATGCATAACCGGAAGTCAGAGCTCAGAGTCAAAGGCACATTCTGTTCATTCTGCTTGAAACACTCTTCCAGCCAATCTCTATGAATTCAGTCACACCTACTGTGAATTCAGTCACACCTACTGTGGCACTGAGAGCACCCTAGACTTTCTCTACCATGGCAACTTTACCATCTACAGAAATCATGTGGCCATTGCATCTACCCTCCAGGGTATCATGTCCATCTACCTCAACATTATCACTACCACAGCAGACGCCCCATTTCAATTTTTTAAACTGAATTGACATTAGAATACAGAGAATAATGGGATCTGACCACCCAACCAGGTCAGTTCAATAAAAGACTAAGTATGTAACCAGGAAACAAAGAATCAGAAATTAGACTTTGAAACAATGCCTTAGGCAAAAAAAAACACACCCTTTTCTATTTATCTTCTATGGCAGGTCCTATTCTTTTCCCAAGATAGGACCAGTCCAAAGTCTGAGCTTAAAGCCCCAATTCACTATGTCCGGCAGCATCTGATATTTGCAGAGTGAATATAATTAGTAAAGAAAAATACTAGTAGAGTCCAGTGTGTTGTTGCATAAGCCTATATGTATAGTATATATCTCATTGCAACCTGGAGGTGAAATAAATAATCTACCTTGGAAAAAATGCACAATGGTTAGAGTCATAAAGATCTGGGCAATTTTTTTCTTTAAACAGGGAGGGACAGCTTGTATTTTAATTCTGTGTAATCTTGGTCAAGTTACTTGGCCTCTTTGAGTTTCCGATGTATTCATTTGTAAAACTCCCAGCTTGTGATGAGGGTAAGATCAGACATTTGAAAAAGCTGACACAGTGTTTGACCCATGAGGGGCACTAAAAAATAAAATTACTGCTACTCGTTTTAAAAATTGTTAATTAGATTAAAAAAACATATGTTCATATGCCATCTCTTTCAATTCTTATAAAATAGGCTCTATTATTATTGTAATTTATAGATGATAAAATTAAGCTCAAAGAAGTTCCCTGACTTTCCCAAGGACATCCAAAGAGTAAGAGGCAGACTGGGATTCAAACCCGCATGGGTCTGCCCACCCTGTGGAAAACAACTGCAAGTATAGCTCCAACTTGGATAGGATATGCAGATAGTATAGATATAGCCCCAAATTATAAGTGATTTTGGGCAAATTCTGGTTAAAAACCCATTATTTCCCATCTTCCCTTGAGATAATAGGCAAAAGTTGCAATGTATGGCTACTCACACAGTTATTTAAACGGAGCTCACTCTGTGGGGAATCACACTTTTGCCCCTCTCCTTTCCTCCATTCTGCTGCCTGCAATATGAACGTGATGGTTGGAGCTACAACAGCCATCTCACGACCAGGAGGCAACCTCGAGGCTGAAAGTCATACTAAACAAGGAGGAGAAAGAGAGAATAAGCCCACATCAGGGATAGATGTGTAATTGCCGTCCCAGTCCTGGACTGCCAACCACCACTCATCTTTTACATGAGAGAAAGAGAGAAAATACTCCTTTCTTAGCTAAACTGCTTCTAGTTGAGTTTCTTTCATATACAGCTAAATGTAATCTTAACTAATATGGGCTTCCACTATATTTTTCATTTTTATATTTCTAAGACTCAGAGATAATGTAGTATGGAGACTCCAATCATATTTTAAAATTTATAAAGCATAACTAAATCAGGCAAGGTGCCCACATGAATACCTAGGGAATACCAAAATGATGACAGCGGAATCCACTATTGCTTCAGGCTCAGGAAATTATAAAAATGAGAGGAAAAGCAAATATTCATTATTCTGCTTTGGAGGACTCCAAATATTCATCATTCTGTTCCCAAGGGGAAGACTCTCAAAGACTGAAGTTTCCGGAATAAAATCTCGTATTTCTCTTCTCAGAGATCATCCCATTAGTTGTTCCACACAAGTGGTCTATTGATCTTCATGTTCTTGCAAGAATCTGACTCAGGAAGGTCCTAGAATACCAAAGGTGACAGTGACAGCAGCATAGACAGCAGTGACCACAGCAGTAGAGGGCACATACTGGGTACTTAGACTGTGCCAGGCAGTGCTCTAAATTCTGTCTAGCTCTTATGTCATTGAGTTCTCAGAACACTTCCGTGACTGTTGATTTCTCTTACAAGCCTGAAACTCACATACAAAGAGATTCCAAATTAGGTACTCACAGGAAAAAAAAAATATGATTTCAAAGAAATAATGATGGAGCAATTAATTTAAAACCCACCTAATGTTTTCAATTATGGAAACAAAATATTATGAGTGCCCTCTTTGAGAGAAAAGGGAAAATATGAGATCAGAAATATGAGTCTCTCTTTAATAAGTTAATTGACTTTAATGAAAGGAAGTTATGGAGTATATCTCTAGAATGTTAGAGTCCTTTGTTTATTCTGGTTTGAAATTCCTTCCTTCTGCTGATATTACAGTTTAATATCATCTATTAATTACTTCAGATGTAAATGAATAACAATAAACTTGCATGTAAAAATCATATTGTTTAACATCTAGAACTAAGTCCCCTTTTCCTTAAATACACTATATAATAAAAGCCTAATATGCTACGTGTCCAGTTGGCTGTTCAACCAATCAAAGCATAATATGCAATGATATGCTAAGGCCACTCAATCACTCACTATGATGTGCACTGACCACCAGGAGGCAGATACTCTGACTACTAGATTGGCTTGCTGTTGGGGTCTGGCTGATTGGGACTGAGCAAGATGGGCCAGACATGCCCTGGAGCCCTCCTGAGTCCCTCCCTGGCCCTGATCATGCACCGGTGGGGTCCCTCAGCCTGGACCCTTCAAGGAATGTCAGAGAGATGGTTTTTGCCTGATCCTGCAGGCCAGGCCAAGGGACCCCCCTACTGCACAAATTCGTGCACTGGGCCTCTAGTTATGAATAACTCCAGAACAGTTTGGAGTGACTTTCTCTAGTACCAATAAGCCTTAATCAAAATTTTAAAAAAACATGTTTCTGACCGTTTAAACCTAAGCCATGCTGACAGTGTGTTTCTTGTGCACAATGGCATATGATGGTCTGGAGCTTCCTTTTACATCTGCCCTTCCTGAGCAGTGATCTGTCTGGAAGTTTCCATTCCTCACCTACACTAGCGTAAATATATGAGGACTACGTTACCAGAGACTGAAATTGCCCTTCTAAGCCTTGAGCTACATATAAATCAGAGTTTTAGAAACATGTATTTGATTTTCATGGATCTTCACAAAATATTTCACATATGTGATTTCTTTGGTTTTCATAGCTACCCCACAAAGAAAGAAAAGTAGGATGGGAATCATCCCCATTTCGTGGGGGCAAAGACCAAGCCATTGCGAAGAAAATAACAAATGGAGAGATAAGACACAGCATTGCCACTTAAAGGAAACTATCCTGACTTCATGTCCAATGCTTATGTATCTCGGACAGAATCCTCTTTGCCTCAGAGAAGCAAGGGAGTGTTTGAAAGACTCCAAGCAGGGCCACCCCCCCTGAGGTATAGCAGTGCTTCCTCCCTGTCAGAACCCGTGTGAGGCTGAACAGTGCCTCTCACCCACCAGCCAAGCACATCTCTCCACAAAGCCACTGTTGAGTTCACTTTGAATCTCCACAAGGCACCCAGAAAAATGCATGTGATGGCTGTCTGAGAGATTATTAAATTCATTAGCACCCTTTACAGAATTAACAGGGATTGATTATGAGTTTAGTTCACTTTATTTCTTGCAGGAGGAAAAGAGCCACCAGGGGAAATTGCCCTGATGAAGGTGGAGGGGGTATAGGAAAATGCTCAAGTTGAACTGCTTTAGAGGAAGGTCAGGTCCGATGATTAGAAGAAGGACAACATGATATTGAAGCAGTAAGTGCAGAAATGAGGGGGGTGGCAACTAAAAGGAATAAGCAATCAGACCATCTCCTTCCCTGTATTGCCTATGATTTGGCCTTGATAGTAATGGTAACATATACAAGCAAGCACCAAGCACCAAGCACAGTTTATAGGTTATCAAGTTCTATTTTCATCATAACCTTATAAACTAGATATTACTCTACTTACTCTTACAGAAGCTCAAACAGTGTCATGCAAGAGGCAATGATTCAAAAGCAGGTCTGACTCCAACAGTAGCTAGCCTCCAACCAAGCAAACGCTTTATTTATGGGTTATTGTTTCATGAGTATCCTACTTGGCCCTCATTACTCTGAAGGTCATTATTAAAGATGAAGAAACCAGGGCTGAAAGAACTCAAAAGTTGGCTTAACCTGATAGATATCATAAGTGAATAAAGTAACTCAGCATAAGCCTTGTGATTCCAACGCCCATTATCATGTTGCTATGGTGTTCACACATTTGCTTAACTAACAGTATTGAGTGCCTTTGTGTTCAGTGTGTTAGGTATTTGGTATACAAAGATGAATAAGATATTGTGCCTTTCCTTGAGCTCACCAAATTAGAGAAGCAAATATTTAGAAAATATTTACACCAACAAATATTTAGAAAAATAATTAGATCACCAGAAAAATACATACAGGCATATCCTACATTAGTGTGCTTCACCTTATTGTGCTTCACGGATATTATTGTTGTTTTTATTTTATAAGTCAAAGGCAAAGCCCTCTACCAGCATAAAGACTATGACTTGCTTTATGGCTTTACTGTGGTGGTCTGTAACTAAACCTGCAATATCTCTGTTGTATACCTATAATGGAAAAGGATACAGATGCTTCTAGGGGAATCTGAAGAGACCTCACTTTAAAAGATCACAACTAAGCTACGTCTTTATACCATATGTCCTTTTAAGGTGTCTGTCCAATTCATAATCTGTCCTCTCATGTCTGGGCACTGTCTGCTTCATCACCACTGCCCACCAAGAAGTTTCTAGGGACAACACGGCCACTTTGTATCTCTGTTGACCATATGCAGTTAGACTATCAGTGTGCACCTGAACCGAGCTAGGCCAATCACATTGTCTCTCCAGAGAACTTGAACAGAAATATATAGAACGAAGGGACTGGGAGCTAGGTCACGACAATGGTAGTGTTCTGGAGAGAAAGCTCCCCGCCTTGTGGTGGGGAAATCCAGAAGTTGCTCAGAGACCTACCCTTCCTGATCAGTAATCTGTCCAGTAAATTCCATTCTTTGACTAAACTAGTGCAACATAGATTTCTCCCCTTTGTGCCCCGTCAGGCTTCAAGTCAATAAGTACCGAAAGATGAATAAGGGTGACCCAGACAGTGCGAAGCTGGAGACAGAGCTTGGAGGTTCTCAAACACCGCCCTCAATGAGGACTTTATCCTGGAGGTAACAGCAGGCCAAAGATTTTCATAGTGTTATAACCCTTAAATAAATAAAAAAAAGAGTAATTGGCTAATGCCAATAAGGAATAAGATAAATAAATATTTATAGAAGCAGTTGGAATAAGTATCAGAATATGCCCACCCCTCAAAATTATTTGGGAGTGAAGCTATAGGAAACATGGTCTTCATTTACAGGACCAGTTACGTCTGCATGCCTTCTGGGTGGCTATGCTGAGTACAGCTCACTTGCCTTTCTAGACCCCGTCTCCACAGTTTTCCACTCTTCTCTGTGCCCCAAGAGCCTGGCAGTGTGGCCACTACTTCAGGATCCCCTTCCCTCTGGCTTTCAGTTGGATTTGGCCATCGAAGTACATCAGCAGGAGACCAGAGGAAGAGAGAATATGTCAGGGCATTTATTGCCTCAGCTGCCTCTCTGCAGAGTCTGCGTGGACTTGAACCAAGGGCAGCCATCTCCACAGAGCTCTCATTTTCTCTCTCTGCATTTTTTTCTCTAGTGTTGGTAACCATTCTTTCCCATTTCCCTTTTAGACCCAGCCCCAGAGTAGTACCCACTCTCACTTGGCCCCTACACTTTAATCAAGCTTTTGTTTAAAAAAAATGTTTTTATTGATTTCAGAGAGAGGAAAGGAGAGAATCATGAATGGGCTGCCTCCTGCACAACCCCTATGGGGGATCAAGCCCACACCCAGGCATATGCCCTGGCTGGAATCAAACCTTGACCTCCTGGTTCATAGGTCAATGCTCAACCAATGAACCACCACCATCTGGGCTTGACCAAGTCTTTGTAAATAGTTCCTTTCTATAATTCTTTCCAAATGACACGTGTGTGCCATCAGATTCCTGCCATGGCCCTGATCCAAACAGAGTCCCTCCTGTTGTTTAGGTGTGAGGGCCTAGGTATGAGAAATGAGTCCCTTTATGGCTCCCTACCTCAGGAAACAGCCAAATGTCCTTTCTAAGGATTATCTGGAGGAGTTCTAGGGTTATTACAGTCATAAATAAACACATTAACAGCCACAGGGAATGAAGAATATCCCCAAGAAAACTGCCCAGTGCCTCGCTGATGAAAAAATATGTCATACCAAAATGAAAGGAGAGAAGCACTTGAGTAATAATAAACAGAACCACAAGCCATGGGCAAAGCCCAAACAGCAAACAGAAGCAGGCAGACATGCCGACCCTGGAGTGGAAAGTCAGGGCCAACTGGTTGGTAATTTGAAGTCACTCTAAGAATCAGTGGCAATTGCTTAGGCAGCCTGTAGGGCAGAGAACAGAGCATGTGGGGAAGGCAACCTAATTTAAAGAAACTCTTGAGAACATGGCTTAAGACAGGCTCATCACAAAATCCCTCCCAAAGGTATGTCTTGGAGTTATTCCATTACATTTATACGTGGCCTAGAGTCCTTGATATACCTGCTAATATAGATATATCTTCACTGAAGCCCGACTCTTTAATTTATTCGTGCATTTATTTCTTCATCCATTCCTCTATCAAACACTGCAGGAGTTCTACAGAAGTACAGGTCATGGGGTTATGAATGTGAGATACAGAGAAAAACAAGGAACAGTCCCTAATTACAATCAGGTTGGGTAGACAAAGGCATACAATCAGATAAACAAGTTAATGATTCTAGAACATTGTTATGAGTACAAAGGCAATGAAATGCATAGTGTGAGGGCAGCACAGAGTCAGCTGGCAAGGGCCAAATGCTGGGTGTCCTCAGGAATAGTCAGGGAAGGCTTCCTGGAAGAGATGACAATTGAGTTCAGTTTTAATGTTGGATCTAATTTGAAAGGTGAAGGGTCATCCAAGTATTTGGAGTGGATCAAAGGCATCTTTAAACAGAAACTTCCAAAAGAGCACACAGTTTTTTCACATCCTTCAAGCAAACTCGGTGCCTAAGTGGTTGCCAGGGGCTAAAGCTCTCATCCTCTTTCCAACATGTTAGACCAGCCAACATGCTAGGCAACCACTACTAAGCTAAATCCAGCCTTATTCTCAATTAACTTGGGATATATATATATTTTAAATTAATGTCCTTGGAGTTTCATTTTACAAAAAGAAAAATAAACAGCTTTGGGCCTTTATATCTGGTTTGTGAATCTTCTAACTTCCCTTCAATCACAGGTTGACCTCAATATAGATCCAAAAAGAGTCATACATCTCCCTGTGAGGAAATACTGGTATAATCATTTTGAAACAAACCTTCTACAGGTATACTTGTTAAAAGCCATTACACTTTTAAGCTGTCCTAGAAAATAGAAAAACAATCTAGTCAAAGAAAGACAAATACCATATGATTTTACTTATATGTGGAATCTAATGAACAAAATAAACTAACCAAACAACATAGAAACAGACTCATAGATACAGAGGATAGACTGACAGTTGCCAGAGCGGATAGGGGTTGGGAAACAGGGTGAAAAAAGGTGAAGGATTAAGAAAAAACCCCACAACCTCATAGAGAGACAACAGTATGTTGATTACCAGAGGGAAAGGAAGATGGGAGAGGTAGGAGAGAGTAAAGGGGGGATAAATGGTGATGGAAGGAGACTTGATTTGGGGTGGGGAACATACCATACAATATGCAGATGGTGTATTATATACTTGTACTACTGAAACATATATGATTTTATTAACCAATCCCTCCACTCTTCATAGAGAGATTCCCTAATGCTGGCACATGCAGAAGGCACACACAAAATCACATTTTAGAATGCCTACCCTTGGAGCTTCCTTTTACAAACAAAAGGTATTATAGAATGGTTCATATAGGGTAGTGGTTAAATAAACTACGCTATGTGCATAATGTAAAATGCTACTGCATCTTTATATGGAAAGAGGCACATGCTTATGTTCTGAATTAGAAGTGCCTCAAAGAAAAGCATAAGTCTTCGAACACTTCATATAGCATGAGATACTAATGGAGATAAAAAGAAAGTGTCCGAGCTTTAAAAGTACGGGAGGAGACAAAGGCACGTTCATCAAGCGTTCCTGTAGTAATGCCCTTAGTCAGGTTGAGAAACAGTTGTGGAGTTTCACACGCTACACTGAGTCGCTTACAAGAGTATGTATTTGAATGTGGACTTACGATACTGAGCATTCAATATTCACATCCATACAGGAGGAATGTGTCTTCATGAAATGTCTTTCTTTGTGGGTGTTGACCCATGTTCCTTAAACAGAGGAATAAAGATATTCCAAAGACTTTAGAAAACCTTCTCCCTAAAACTCAGAGAAGCTAAATGAATTTTCCAAGTGACTGCATGCTTTCCCTCCCCTTTTCTGTTTTTCACTTTTAATTATAAAACATATAAAATATACAACAAAGCATGGAAATGAAAGATTCCCAAATATCCACTGGTCACATGTAACCAATGTTAAGATTTCATTGTATTTTCTTCAAAAGTGTTTTGTTTGTAATTAAAAATTACAAATAAGCTAAGCCTGTCCTTCCTCATTCTTCTGGGTCCTCCTGATATACAACAAGTTGGTGATTATCATTCTTGTGCATGTTTTTGCGCTTTTACTAATTATATATACATCTGCAAATAAGATATAGTCTGAGTATTGCTTCTTCATTATTTACATAAATTATGTCACAGTGCATGTATGTCTATTTTGCTTGAACTGGACTTTGTGGCCCATTTTATTCCATGTGTTGATTTAAGTAATGCAGTTAAATCAGCTTTAGCCAGGCTATCTGGATTGAGTCCTTCAAAGAGTCTTCTCGGGTGGATTAACAAAGATGCAAACACTGTGATTAGAGCCACGACTGGAATTCCCAGCTCTCTACAGCAGTGATCAGCAAACTATTTATGCAAAGGGCTGGCAACAGTAGTCTCCTTTATCCATGATTTCACTTTCCACAGATTCAGTTACCCACAATCAACTTCAGTCCGAAAATATTAAATGGAAAATTCCAGAAAGAAACAACTCATAACTTTTAAACTGGGGTTTGTTCTGAGTAGCATGAAGAATTCTTGCACCTTCCTGCTCCATCCAGCCCAGGGCATGACTCATCCCTTTGTCCAGCGTCTCCACACTGTATTTGCTACCTGACTGTTAGTCACTTAGTAATTGTCTTATTTATCAGATTGACAGTTATAGTATCTAGTTCTTGTATTCAAGTAATCCTTATTTCACTTAATTAGAGTCCCAAAGCCATTCATATAACTCTTATTATAGCATATTGTTGTAATTGTTTTATTTTATTATTATTGTTGTTGATCTTTACTGTGCCTAGTTTATAATTAAATATTATCATAGGTATATATGTACCTATAGAAAAAAATAGTATAGTATATAGAGTTAGTTATATAGGTTCTTATTAAGTATAAGTGACCCAGTACATGGATTCGTGCACATTGAAAGGAAATTAATTACAAGAAATATTTTAATATTGCTGTTTGCTCTTTCTCTATAATAGAAGTGTTAACCAAATTCATGATCGACAATGACAGATCAAAATACATGTGATTTGGTGTGTTGTCGTGCCAGAGTGGTGGCAGGGCCTATGTCCCACTTGGGGGAAGCCGAGTGTTGGTTTGTCAGCGCCAGCTCTGTGGTGCCAGCCAGTGCACATCATGGCAGCTCCTGCATTGAGCGTCTAGCCCCTCATGGACAGTGTACCTCATAGCTATCAGTCGGATGGTCGGAAGGTCACTTAGGCTTTTATATATATAGATTTTTTGAAGAAATGAAAGAAAGGTTTCAGATATCATCTGAGATTCTATGACATATCCCTGCAGAGAAGTGGGGACTACTGATGCAGAAAATTTCTGCTCTACAAGGCATATAGTCTCCATGGCAACTACTCAACTCTGCTAGGGTAAGGTAAAAGTAGTCTTAGATATTGCATAAGTGAATGGCTGTGGCTGTGTTCCAATAAAACTTTATTTATAAAAATAAGCCATATTTTCTTTTGTCCAAGGGCTAGAGTCTGCCAACTTCTGTTCTATGAAAGTGAGGGAGTTAGAAGAGGTTCTGCTGCCACATCTCTCATTCAACAGAACCCTGGGGCCTATTTAAGGGGTCACCTTCCTCTCTGATGCTCCAAATGCATCTTTCTTGAAGTCGTGTGCTTCCCAGAAGAAGATAAACACTCATTGGTGAGGACCACTCTCTGGTCAAACATAACAGGGCTGCTGTGGCCCAGCTGAGACCTGGTACCAAGGCCAGGTGGAGCAACATGTTTCCATGGAAGGAACACTAATATCACAATCAAGGATAGTGGGTTTGGGATTTGATTACTGTGGTCTATCTGATCTCAGGCAAGACAGATCTGTTCTCTGGACCTCAGTTTCTCTCTTGCAAAGTGAGTGTGTTTGGGGTATAACATCTCTGAGGTTCCTTATAGCTCCAAAATTCTATGATATTGGGGATAATATAAAAAATAATCTGATGGATCCCCCATCAAAGTTTTTTTCTTGCTATAGTATTCTCCAAGAACCTTCCAGAAGTATTAACAGGGAGGATGAATGATGGATTTAAATTCCACCAGATCCCTTTCCTACCTACTAGTCAGCAGAGACATGGTGAAGAGACAGAATCACAGCATGAGCAGGAAGGTGAAAGGATTTAGAGTGAAACCAAGGGATGAGGGTTTAAAGAAACCAAGGAGAGAGAAGGTATTAGGTCAAAGGAGAAGATTCCCTCTGGACAAGAAATCTGGCTTCAAACAGAAAGGCAGACAAAAAGAATAAGTGAGACCAAATTTGTTCCGTATCGTAGGGAGGGAGAAGGAAGAAATGAAAGCTATTATAAGAGTAACTTGGGTTCAACCCAAGCAAATAAAAGATACTGCCTGAAAATCACAGATTCCCAAAAATGAAGCAGCTGTTATAAGAGCGTCTCATCCACAGATGTGAACGACTGGCTGGGCCCTGGAGGTAGTACAAGAGGCTGAATAAGGAGTCGGATGAGATTCCTGAGCTTGGCCCTCCCTCCAGCTGTGAGAGTCGCCAGTAGGCCAATGCCTGGCTTTGTTCCTTCTGAAAAGCTTACTGCATTTTCAGAAATATTTAGTGTTTTGAAATTATCTAAGACAAATCATTTTTGTGCAGTGTTTCTGCTGGTACCCGATGCCTGGCACCATGCAGACACAGAGTAACTTCCATTTAAGTATTTGATGACAAATGGAAGAAAAGATGGGAGGGAGAGCGAGAAGGAAGGAACAAAGAAATTTTTAAAAAGGAAGTTATTTATAAAACATAAATGGAAATTGCACCCCTACAGAATTACAAAGGGAAATATTTAATGGGTTATGTATTCCTAGCCATATTTGAAGCTCTGGTTTGCCTGCTTTGCTCTCCCAGGTCATCTCCATGAGGTTACCCATCAGCTGTCTGACTGAGTGGTCTAGTCATGCCAGCCCAACATCAAGTCCGTTCAGTCCAACACCTGCAGCAGAGTTGAGGGAGGAAGATATCAGGTGAGGCTTGGTTGGCCACAGCCTCGGTGTTCCCTGTTCTTAACTTGTCAGTGTCCCTCCATGCTCTCCAGAATGAGGTGGACACTGGCACGAACACAATCATCTCTTCTGTGGCAACAGCAGAGACTGCTAGAAGTCACCACAGTTATGAGGAGGATGCAGCTAGGGGCTCAGAACTGGGATGCTGGGGTAGATATTAAGGGCTTCTGCTCTGCCCTGAGCCTCAATAATCTCTGGTTTTGGAAAGAAGAGCCACTGAGGAGAAAGACCAAACAGGGAAATGAAACCCCCTTGTTTTCACATCCGGAGTATAAAGGGATGTGTCTATGTATGAGGTGGCTCAGCAAATAGAAAGCCGTCGATAATGTTATTTCTTTTCAAAGGACATTTGGATACATGGCTTATTTGATGCTCTCTGCAGGGAGTCAAGCAGGCACTTTTACAGAGAGGAAGGCCAGAAGGGCACTGGTGTTTGTGGAATGTCTTCTGAGCTTGCTACTTCTGCTGGGAAAATGCAAGAATTCTCTCACTTCACTCTTGAGGGACAGATATTATCCCCGCTCAACGATAAAAACAACTCCCACTCAGAGAGAGAAAGAGTGCGTCCACTGCCACAGAGCAGGCGCACCTGTCAGAAACACACAGAGACCCCCCCACTGCAGACGCCGGGCCAATGTGCCATGATGAGTCTGAGCAACACATCCAATTCATTTTGTCTCATGTTTCTGCAGCCAGAAGACAATCCCCTTGCAGAACCATCTGGGCCTGAGAGGCCAACATCCACCTTTGCAGGTCAGGTACCTAAATGCTAGGGTTCTGGGGCTTTGGAAGTGAGGAAGGGACTGTTATTATCCTCAGCCTATTTTCTATGGAGGAAAAAGACTAGCAAATAAGGAGCAGGATCCTGCCAAGTCTAAAGCCACTGCCTCCATGGAAACCTAATTACTGCTTAGCAGCATCAAGTGATTAAATTAGGCCCTCCCCCTCTGACACTGCTTCTTAGGAACAAAGGATAGCGGGGTGCTTTGTTTTATCGGCTTTTGTTTTGTGGTTCTAGTCATGAATGAATGTGATCAAGAGGGGTTCTCTGAGTCCTTTCCACCTTGAGGAAACCCTAAAATATTTTCCTATAAAACCGGCAACTTCTTATTATCCCATCAAGAGGACATATGCTGCATTTATCCACAAACTTCTGCTAGTGCTGGGGTGATACTTGGCATTGCTAGATGATTACATTAGCTCTGCAGTTAACAATCACACCCCAGAACCTCATACAACTTCTCATTCCTCCCCAGAGAAATATTTTACCTCACCCTTTAGTTCACGAGCAAGTGAGTGAATCTCCGCTGCCATAAATGAGACCAAGGGTAATTTGTGAGACTAAATCCCTGAGCTAGAAATTAAACTGAAAACACGGTCTGGGCTTTTTTATGATTCTCAATCCTCGAGGTGAACAAAGAAGCAGTTTTAGATCCCAAAATTGGAGTCATGGCTGAGGAAATGGATTTGGCTTGAAAGGGAGGGTCTCAGATGGGGGCATCGGACTAAATTTTTCAAAGGACACTAGACACAAGGAGGAATTATTTTCAAAGCGAGAGAGAGTACAATGGGCTACATATGATCCTGGGAAATTAAAGGATCCATCACATCCTCCCTCTGCCCAGGGCTCTTCATTTGGGAGGAGAGGAATGGGAGGTGGGGGCAGGAGGTATCTCACATCAGGTCAAGTAGAAGCTGGCAAGACGTGATGATAAGCAGAAAGCCCCAAATGCCACATGCCCCATCTCCTGCCATCTCCCCCTGGCTTACTCTGCCCAGTCCCCAAGGCCTCCTTGCTCTTTCTTTTTCTTTCTTTTCTTTTCTTTCTTTATATTTTGGGTTTTTTTGCTATGTTTCTGATCTGGGCACTACCAGGGAGTACTTACTGCCCATGCCAGTGAATCGAGACCAGCAGATTCTCTGTAAGAACTCTAGCACAGGACAACAGCTGTCAAGATGTGACTCTAGTCTCAGGTCCTTGCTCTTTCTTGAACTTTCCAAGCATACTCCTGTCTCAGCAAAGTTGTATTTGCTGTTCCCTCTGCCTGGAATACTCACTCCATCCCCCAGCTCATGGCCTGGCTCATGCCTCACCTCCTTCAGGCCTTTCCTCAAAGGTCCCTACTAGGTGACAATTTCCTATTTCAACAGCAACTGCTCCGCCCCGCTGCCCCTCTACCTGGCCACCCTCCTTCCATGCTCCTTTCCCTATAGCACTGGTCACTCTCTAACATGTCATATATTTACTTCTTACTCTCGGTCTCCCACCACCCTCCCATTCATAAGTTCCATGTGAGTGGTGATTGTGTCTATTTGGATCACTCCTGTGCCCCAAACAGTTGGCGGCACACAGTTGAAGGAATGAAAGAAAGAAAACAAAGGTCCGACTCTGGCAGAGAAAATAAGTAAAAGAAACATAGGGCATGATGGGAAAGATCAGTGGCAAAGATACAGAGGGAAGGAGTACCAAAAGGTGAGAGGACAGGGGAGCAGAAGAGATCCCAAGGGATATACATAAAGAACAGAGCAAGACAAAAGCCTCCTGCCATCCCCACCATGTCACTTGCTATGTAAGTGACACTGGTATGTGGGCTGACTGCCTGACCTCCTGCCCTTTGAAATGAGTTGCTCACATCTCCAAAGTTCTGCCTGAAATAGCTATAGCGTCGCAGCAGAGAGGGGTGGGAAGACATTACTCTCTGGGCTGGGGCCGAGCTGTGTTATGTGGCAGGGGGCTGGACTGAGGCTGGAGCCCACAGGGCCCAGGGGTTCTTTGTTCACTGTCCATTCCACCTGCTGCCAAAACACCTGATAGGAACAGGAAGAAACACAACCAGAGCATGTGCCTCTTCATGCAAACGTTAGATTTATCTGAAATGTCCATCAAATCAAAGAACAGTGTGAACCTCTGCGAGCCCCTGAAATTCCTCTAAGGAAAAGTTATGACTCTACAATGACTAGGACGCATTCATCTTCCTTGCCAACCTAATTCCTGCAGGCATTTGAGTTGCTGGCTCACCTTAGACAGGGAGCATGGCATCTCACTACCATCGGATCAAGATACCACTTCCCTGCTTTATCATGAAGATGATTTTATTTAAAGGGAGTTCATGGCATGGACCAGGGGTGGAAACTCTCTCATGAAGCTTATATTCTGGCAAGGGTATGCAATAAGTGTATATCCTTATCCTACACAGGGCAAAAAAAAATGTAAGCAATTAATAAGCACCATGAAGGGAATGAAGACAGAGATAGGGAGATATGATAGAGTGATGGGCAACTACTATATATACATAATTAATGCCATACCAGTATAATATAAGGGAGCTAGAAAGAAATATATCATAAGAGCAAACTTAGTTTAGACTGGGGAGGGAGGTGTCAGTAAAGACCTGTGAATGTAAGAAGCTTTTCAGCTGAAAATGGAAGGACAAATAGTTAAGTGGAGTATAGGTAGGATGGGAGGTGACAGGTGGGTTGTAAACAAAAGGAATAAAGACAGGCAAGTGAGGTAGGAGAGACCTCAGCCTGTTGGAGGCACCACAGTTAGGCCATCACAGAGGCAGTGAGTCAGGGAGTGGAGCGAGAAGTGGAAAGAAAAACATCACAAGCCAAATCCTCATGAAGGTTGAAGCACCATGCCTAAGAAAACAGAGGCCCACCGAGGTTAAGCAGCGGATTCAAGGAACCCAAAGGCAGCGCCAAAAGCTACATTAGAATCCAGGACTAGCAAAGCACACAGCTCCTTATGCTCCTTCCACTAGAAAGGTTACCTATCCCTCTTTTACTAAGGGATAGTTAGGACACACACACACACACACACACACACACACACACACACACACACACTCCTGAACAGTCCAAGAGCAGATCTCTGTATTTGGCTGTATGTGTTTTTAAAATATTTTTATTGATTTCAGAGAGGAAGGGAGAGGGCGAGAGAGAGAGAAACTTCAATGATGAGAACCACTGATCAGTTGCCTCCTGCAAGCCCTCTACTGAGGATGTAGCCAGCAACCCAGGCATGTGCCCTGACCGGGAATTGAACCATGACCTCCTGACTCAGGGTCGATGCTCAGTCACTGAGCTATGCCAGCCGGGCTACCTGTGTTGTTTTTTTTAAAAAATGACCTGCCTTTGTGGCATTGGCTGGCCCATTTCTTCCAGAACTAGAGGCCATACCAACAGCTGCACGTCTCAGTAAGAAGCCAGGACCAACCAAGCAACTCAAAACTGGGTTGAAAGAGCTTAACGCCTACCAGGCATCCTCAAACTACAGCCAGCGGGCCACATGCCAGGTGTTTTTGCCGCCACCTGTCCTGCTTAAAATAAGAAATAAGATATGTGCAGTGTGCTAGGAATTTGTTCATAGTTTTTTTTTTAAACTATAGTCCAGCCCTCCAACGGTCTGAGGGACAGTGAACTGGACCCCTGTTTAAAAAGTTTGAGGACCCCTGAGTCCTAAACTGTATCATATATATATATTTTTTTTTCAACACATAACTTTAAGACTCCACTTTGTCTATCTTGATCACGATGGTGATAACCTCCTAGTCCAATTCTTGGGAATTGAGGAGTTGATTCCCATTCGCATATGCTCTCCTGATTGGTCTGCTAGGTATGAAGCCTCCGTTCTTCACATGGTGAGAGAGGAAAGCATGGATTTATGGGTGGCCGGCCTTCCCAAGTGGGGCGCTGGCTTTCAGGAACCTTTTCATCAGGCCCTGCCAACGCTGACTTTCTCTATGCAGTTCTATCGCACTGAAGGGTTGCAGTCCAGGGCCACTGGCACGGCAGATGATAAAGGAATAAACAGAGTCATCATACTGCACTCTTGGCCTGTAAATCCTCTGAGAGTCTCCATCACTCTTGGCAAGTTATTTTAATTGTTCCCATTTGCAGGAGCAAATTGGGTGTGCCATTATTTTCAGGATGCTGTTCAAATTAGAGCCAAGAAAAAACAAAATGGGCAAAGAATGAAAACCCCTTTCCAAACAAAAGCCCAAACTCTGCAAGTGAAATTGATTTGTAAACCTTGTCAGGGTAGTTTCTAATGCAAATCTATTCAGGGCGTCACGAGGTTTTTAATCAAGGTCGGGAACAAGTGTTCAATGAATACAGGTTTTGGCAGCAGTAATAGAGTCCTCGCATGGTACTCTGGGAGGCCAGGGCCTTGCAGTTGCACTGTCTCCCTCCAATCACTCAGGACAAAAGGGAGGCGTGTTTCCCGCAGAAGTTGGGTAGGTCAAGGCTTCTCTAACACGTGCTGAGTGAAATGTTGAGAGGGAAGCAATTTGGGGAAGGCGAGCAACCCACACGCCTCTCTCCGTTTATCTGGGTAATGTATTTCTGTTTTCTCCTCATCAATTTGGGTTTTTCTGACTAACTTACTTCATTTTTATGAATATGGTTTTTTTTAATTGATTTTTTGGAGGGAAAGGAAGGGAGAGGGATAGAGAGAGAAACACTGATGAGAGAGAAACATCATCCAGCAGCTGCCTCCTGCACGCCCTCTACTGGGGATAGAGCCTGCAACCCAGACAGGTGCCCTGATCAGGAATCATCAAACCAGTGACCTCCTAGTTTCTGGGTCAACACTCAACCACTGAGTCATACTGGCTGGACTGACTAATATACTTCTTTTTTTAAATACATTTTATTGATTTTTTACAGAGAGGAAGGGAGAGGGATAGAGAGTTAGAAACATGGATGAGAGAGAAACATCGATCAGCTGCCTCCTGTACACCTCCTACTGGGGATGTGTCCACAGCCAAGGTACATGCCCTTGACCGGAATCGAACCTGGGACCTTTCAGTCCACAGGCCAACACTCTATCCACAGAGCCAAACTAGTTAGGGCTAATATACTTCTTAACAACATAACCACAGGAAGATGAATGGGGAAAGGAAGATTTTATTCAACTCAACAAATTTTTAGTGAGTGTGTATTGTATACCCTTGTCCTACACAGCACAAAAACAGTAAGAAGTTAATAAGCACTCTGAGGAAAATTACCACAGGGAGAAGGATAAAGAGCAACGAGCCTTTCAGCCGAGACTTGAAGGACAAGTAAGTGAGTTAGGTAGAGTTAGGTAAAACAAGGCCCTGCAGACACGCTCTCCAGACAGAGGCAAAGGATATATGGTCCTGCTGTAAACCAGCCAGACCTGCACGCTATTGGCAGGACCTCCCACAGGCATGTGAGCAAGCTCCGGGACCACACAGGCTGGAGGTCCAGGGACCATCACAATAGTTCCTAAATTCTAACCTTGAAAAATCCGTTCCAGACTTCTTACCATGATCCAGTAAAATCACAGTCCTTTGTGTGACAATGGGACTTAGATTTAGATTTGATTTTAAAACTACGCTTGCAAAGCAGTTTTTTGTTTATTTTGTATAATTTGTAAATTATTATCTCTATGGGTCTTTGCACTGAGATTGTTGATCTCCTGCCAACCAAATGCACCTACTGCTGGAGCATTGACCAATACCAAATAGTCTCAAGCTTTGAGGATGGACTTCTCCAGTTAAGTAGGTCATTAGAGATGTAAGGCTAAAATTAAATTAATTTGATATTAATAGTCATAAAGTTCCACTTGTTTATAAAAGGCCCACCATGGAGGGCTGATACCTACAGAGCCACTCTGGCAAACAATTAGTATTTGTATCAGAAGAGGCCCAGATTAAGCTAAGGGTGAATGTTAGGAAGGATTGTGACTCAGGAACCAAAATATAGTACAAATCACTGAATAGCTCTCAGAACTAAGCTTTAATGCAGCGTTCCCAAAGTACTGCAGTAGAGCTATAGGACATTGCTATTTTTGTAGATAAAAGTGGTCAAATATTGGCAATTGCAAATTAATATATTTAGGCCAACCCTATATA
Source organism: Murina feae (assembly GCA_004026665.1). NCBI lineage: Eukaryota > Metazoa > Chordata > Mammalia > Chiroptera > Vespertilionidae > Murina > Murina feae. The sequence goes on along the minus strand of PVJC01022255.1, from coordinate 3,540 downwards.
AATAAATAAAAATAAAGAGGAGTTGTAGGCATAACGTTTTTGATCAAATATTTTAAGTAAATCTTTATACATTAAGCATCCGCATTGGCATATGAATCCCTGAGAAGTTCTGGAGTAAATTAATCTGTTAACCACACTTCTTTGGTTATGGAACTCATTTTCCCCACAGGAAACCCGGTGGATACTTTGGGAAATACTGCTTTCAGTATTGAAATAAGTCACTAAGAGCAGTTGAGGGTGGCGTAATGGCATTTGGAGTGATAGAGTGTTTATGAGTTACCATGCCTTGGGGCCTCCAGTTGTTTCAACACAACATCTGCAGATATATTTCCCAAGATAATCAGAAGAACTACACTTGGAGTGTAAATGAATTATCTTCATGAGTAAAATATCCTGAAAAACATAAAATCCACCCTCATAGATGTACAATGACAATCTGGGAACAATAAATCCTCCTATTATTCAGCTGAAAGGTCCCTCAATTCTTACCCACACATATTCTCAAGTGAAGAGAGTACAATGGGTAGGAGTGACAGTTTCCTTTCCTCATATTACAGTATTTACCTTCTGCATTATTACTTTTGAGTAGCAGTGATGTAATTTGAAAATGATTTGATTCCATAGAATCTTAATAAAAAGTGTTCAATGAAGTGGAAACCTGAACAAACTAGAATGTTTGTGTATGAAGCAGTTGGATAAAGGGAAACAAAATAAAATCTGGTATTAAAACCATAGCCACCTCTTTGGAGAGACTATACTAAGACTGGTGCAATACACTTTCAGGAAACATAAGACTTGGTGAATAACTGGATATATTAATGAACTATTCATAGACTGCAGTTCCTCATCTGTAAGACCAGGAGGGATGTCCTAATACCCATGGACTCTACTGAGTTCCCACAGAACTGTTTCATTCTATCATACTTTTTACATTATCTTTTCTCAGTATTATTAATATGCTTATCAGCTCCCTTCTTCTAGGCCTCTAGTATTGAAAGAAGCAAGAACTAACTCTGATTCATTTTTGTTTTCCATATACCACCTAATGGCGGTTAAGGGTGCCATTCTAGAAACAGCCTGCCTGAAGTGGAACCCTGATTCTATCCTCTACTGGCTGTGTGACCTTGGCATTGGCTTAATCTCTCTGCTTAGACACCAATGATACCTCAAACATCATATTGGGTATAACTGACTCCAAATTCAGGCTTTCTGGTTGCTCCAAACTGCACTTGGATGGAAAACTGACCCAGTATCAAATATCATTAAATCTATTCTCTGGTGGGGTTCTCTTAAAGCAAATGCTGAGATGAAATGTGGCATGCAGCACGCTTACTAGACTTTGACATCTTTGCAAGAAGGGGAAGAAATCAAGATTAAGCAGAGTGAAAGGTTAAACCATGATGAAACCCAACAAAGAACCGGTCAGCGGACAGGAAGCTCTAGTGCAAATGCTGTCTGTCACAATGATCCCTCTTCAGACCCACATAGTCTGGTCGTACACCCCTGACTCCCTCAGCCACCACGTGGGTGCCGTTCTGGGAAGGACATGAACTAGGGTCGGGTGGCTCTCTGCAGCTGAGACAGACCCTGAAGGAGCTGGTCTGGAGGCTGCCAGCTGGCCACACCCCCCACATCTTCCCACCCCTGAGTCTTTGAAGGGAGATCTGGGGGGCCTATCACTTAGTGAAGAAAGGTAATTTTTCCTTTTGTTTGTTTGTTTTTATTATTTTTCTTTAATTCGTCTGAATACCTCAAGGAGGGAAACCTCTTATTTTCTTTTCACAGAGAAATAGTAGGCTCAGAGCCCTGGCTGGGTGGCTCAGTTGGTTGGAGCTCATCCCATACACCAAAAAGTTGCAGGTTCAATTGCTGGTCAGGGCACATCCCTAGGTTTCATGTTCGATCTCCAGTTGGATGCTTACAGAAGGCAACTGACCGATGTTTCTTTCTCACATTGATGTTCCTTTCTTTCTCTCCCCCCCTCACCTTCTCTCTCTCTCTAAAAATCAATAAATATGTCCTTGGGGAAAAAATAAAGAAATAGTAGGCTCAGACACTCAGCAGGAAACAGAATCTAGCTAAAATTTAATAATATTACTTATTTGTAATTATACTTATTTTTATAGTTATATTCCACTTATAAAAAACATGCACTGGTTTTCTGTGTTTGTTTATATAGTTCCCTTTATAAAAACTTATTTAAAAAAAAGAAGCAATTAATTGAAACATGCAAAATGAGCCTACTTAATGCAATGCAAATTAGATGCCTCAGTGGCCTAGAGTAAAAAAGGCAATTCTACCTCAATCATTTGGGTAGTCATTCCAGCTCTGGCAATGTGCACCATCAGAGGGCGTGGGAAGCAGGGAAAAGCACGAGGCTAACTACTGATGTCACACTTCATTCTGGGATTGGACCACATCAGAATCAATTTTGTCACCATACGGTTATGCATTCTGTCACTTCCTTCTCTTAAAAGTCTTGGGTCTCTTATCAGTTTGTTATTTCATGGTGCATTGGCAGGACTTGAGGTCCTTCTTGGTATAAAGTTTTATTTCTTTTCTAGCCTGATGCCCTACCCAATGGCACCCAAATGACTTCTTGAGCAACTGAGACAAAAACTTAGTAGAGACTATATCCTGATGTGAAAAAATCGATAAGGATACTCCAATATGTAGGATTGGTGTGTGGAACTCTGCCTCTTGCTTTTACACAGAGGGAACAACACACAAAGAACTGCTGAAGGCTGATCCTTCTAGGGAGGAGGCTGAACTTGGAGAAACTGGGGTAAAGTGTATATGATTTTTTAAAAAGTCTGTTTTACTACTCTTCTCTATTGTTTGAATGTCTCTGCAACATTATGTGTCATTGTTAGAACTGTTTAAACTATTGTAAATTAAAACATAAACAAACACTGAAAAACCAAAAGCTGGGTATGCAGCTAGAGGGCCACACTGTATGCCCAAGGGAGCTGTCTTCCCTCTCGGGTGTTTATAGAGGAGAAGCTGTCCAGCAGCAGAGTGTCAGAGTTGCTCCACTGACAAAAAACCCCGAGCAGTCACAGCAGGACCTCCGAGAGGTGCTGGGGCCACCAGCTGCTAACCAAGGGAGTCCATGTGGAAGAGCAGAGGCAGACAGCATGGATGCGAGGAGATTCATCACAGAGCCAGTGCTCAGCAGCATCGTATCCACAGGGAACTCGGCTTGCTGAAGTCTCCACCGACGCAGCAGATGGGATGAGACCCAGAGAAAGGCCTTTGTTCTTCAATGCAAGGCTCTCTTTCATTTCCAGCCCCTCTTCTCCCTTACTGTTCAAAGCTGGTGTCAGTATCTGCCGACACCTTATTGAGCGATAGATCATTGCTCTCCCCTGCAGTCTTCCAAACAACCCGAGAGAGAAGAGATGGTGACTATTTTTTTACTGCTTTATTCCCAGAGTCTAGAGCTCCAATAAATACTTGTTGAATGAATTAATTTATTCCTTAGCCAGCATCCCTATTGAACTGTGAAATGTGTATACACGCAACTCAACACACGTCTGA
>PVJC01022254.1:0-27571 GCA_004026665.1 Murina feae | reverse complement strand
CATTGCTATGTGGTATCATTACCTGGTGCCCACAGCAACCCCTTCTGGGCTGGGCTGGGCTGTGGGCCGCATTTTGCGCCATGGGGTCCTGGCAGCATTGGCTGTGATTTGGTGGGTTGTTGCTCTGGGGTAGTGGTGGGGCCTGTGTCCCGCTTGAGGGAAGCCAAGTGTTGCTTTGTGGGCACCAGGTCCATGTGCCGTTTCTTTGTAAATGGCCAGTGTGTATCACAGCAGCTCCTTCTTTGAGCATCTTCTGCACAGTGGTCAGTGCACATCACAGCAACCAGTCAGATGGCCAGATACTTAGCATATTAGCCTTTTATATATATACTAGGGGTCCAGTGCACAAAATTTGAGCACAGGAGGGCGGTCCCTCAGCCTGACCTGCACCCTCTCGCAGTCTGGGACCCCTCTGGGGATGTCTACCTGCTGGTGTGCCTGGTCAGCCTGGGTGAGGGGCTGATGGCTATTTTCAGGCTGTCCAAGCCCCCCAGTGGGGTCCCTCACCCCATTGGGGTGTGGCCAGCATGAGTGACTGGCTTTAGGGCCATTTTCAGGCTGCCCACAGCCCCTTCAGGTTTTGGGCCCCTACTGGTGTACCTGGCCAGCCTGGATGAGGGACTGATGGCTGCCTGCAGGCTGGCCAAACCCCCCAATGGGAACTCTCACCCCATTGGGGTGTGGCCAGCCTGGGTGATGGACTGAGGGCTGTTTTCTGGCTTTCAGGCTGCCCACAGCTCTCATTGACCCAATGTCCCAGCAAGGCTGGCTGGAAGCAGGTTTCTGGGGTTTGTTTATCTTCTATAGTTGATACAATGTTCCTTTAAGCCAAGGCCTAGGCAGGTAAGGAAGCCTTCTGTTGGCTTCAGCTCAAGGTTTCTATAATTGAGACAATGTTGCAAATATGTTGTTGCCTGGAGCCAAAAGAAGCCCAGGATGCCAGCAAACAGTTTTACTCCTGCTGCAACAGAAGCTGCCTGTTTACTCAGCTCCGTGACTGCTGGCCTCCATCTTGGCTGGGTTAATTTGCATACAGTCACTCTGATTGGCTAGTGGGCATGGCTTAGGCATCCCAAATAAATGGTCTATTTCAATATTACACTTTTATTAGATTAGATCGACTAGAGGCCCGGTGCACAAAAATCTGTGCACCCGGGGGGATCCCTCAACCCAGCCTGTGCCCTCTTGCAACCCTCAGGGGATGTCCACCTGCTGGCTTAGTCCGCTCCCTGAGGGATCAGGCCTAAGCTGGTACTCAGACATTCCTCTGGCAGCCCAGGAGCCCTTGGGGGATGTCCACTTACCAGTGGGGAACAGGCCTAAGCTGCAGTTGGACATCCTTAGCGCTGCTGAGGAGGGAGGAGAGGCTTCCGCCACAATCGCTGTACTGGTAGTTGTCAGCCTGCCTTGTGGCTGAGCAGAGCTCCCTCTGTGGGAGCACAATGACCATCAGGGGGCAGCTCCTGCATTGAGTGTCTGCCCCCTGGTGGTCAGTGTATGTCATAGTGACCATCATTCCCAGTCATTCTGCTGTTAGAATCAATTTGCATATTACCCTTTCATTATATAGGATAGAGGCCTGGGGCATGGATGGGGACTGACTGGATTGCTCTGAAGGGTGTCCCAGATCATGGTGGGGTTCCCGCTGGGGTGTCTGGCCAACCTGGATGAAAAGCTGAGGGCTGTTTTCAGACTGGCCACACCCCCTTCAGGGTGGGGGTCCCTGTTGGAATGCCTGGCCAGCCTGGGTGAGGGGCTGATGACTATTTGCAGGCTGGCCACAGGCCCTTCAGGGTGGGGGTCCCCACTGGGGTGCCTGGCCAGCCTGGGTGAGGAGCTGAGGTCTGTTTTCAGGCTGGCCACACCCCCTTCAGGGTGGAGGGTCCTGCAGGGGTGCCTGGGTCAGTCTGGTTGAGGGGCTGATTGCTGTTAGTAAGCTGGCCACAGCCCCCAGCAAACCAAGCTCCCAGCGAGGCTAACTGGAAGCAGGTATCTGGGATTTATTTATCTTCTATAATTGAAACTTCGTTGCCTTGAATGGAGGCCGTAGCCAGCCAGGGCAGGCTGGAAGCTTGGCTTCCTCCATCACTGGGGCAACCAAGCCTCCTGCTTACTCCAGCTCTGTGCCTGTCGGCTGCCATCTTGGTTGGGTTAATTTGCATATAGTCGCTCTGATTGGCTGGTGGGAGTTGCTTGGGGTGTAGTGGAGTGACACCAATTTGCATGTTTCTCTTTTATTAGTATAGATAGTACATTCCTATTTACACATATTTTGCTATAACAAAAATTGTAAATCTGTGAACCACTGGTCAAATATACCCCATTGATGAATTCTACTTGTTAACCATTTGGAAAATTCTCATGAACACCCTTTTATTGGACTCACATCCCCCTGGGACAATGAGGTGCTATAGTTGAGGACCTGCAATGTTCCTCTGATGGGGCCTGGGGTCTCCCATTTGCCACAGTGGACAGTTTTGCTATCTGCCTGGTCCTTGTAGACATTTGAGTCTTCCATCCTTTCAGGAAACACACACTAATGACTTGTTTTCTGGAGAGAACTTTAGGGGATTACAGAAGTCATGTTCTATTTGGTAGGATTGTCGAGAAATCAGCCCTAATTCCTCTATACAGCAACTTCTTGGATTATGGTCCAAGAGCTTGGCATCAATCATCAAAGCTCTACCAGTGGACTTGCGGCTGTAGCCAGTAGCCAGTAACCAGGATTGGAAAGCAAGCCAAATACAAAAAACAAACCTCAACTGTTCCTTGTATCCCTCCCTCCACCTCTACCCCCTACTATTCCCTGGGGGATGACTCATTTAAATATTTTCTTGCCTTGGCTTTCTCCTTTGGAGTCACTCACACCATAAAAACAGAGCAAGAAAACACCAAGAATTTTAAACACCTCCATCTGTAATGGGATTAGAGCATCTGCAAGGTGTAAAAAATGATTTCATTGTTTCCTATAAACTGGCTCCATTCTCACCAGAGAGGGACCCAGTCAAGATGTAGAAAGCAACTCTTTAAACAGCGTATATTAAATCTGACAAACATCTGGCCAATCAAATTTACAGCAACACATAGGGTCTAATAAAGGGTTATTTCTTCTTGAAGAAGAAATTTAAAGATTTTTAAAAAGTATATATATATATTTAAAAAAACAAACAAACTAGACCTGCATTTTTTTTTTTTTTGGCCCAGCTTGATTTCTAATGCTCCATGGTTTGCCAGGCCCCCGCCACAGGGCTCTGTTTCCTCAGGGCAGTGAGGGAGGTGTGTGCTCAAGCCTGCAGGCCAGCAGCTCTCCTGTATCACACTGCCCACACTGCTGATGGCGAAGCACCTAGGATGGCCCAGCACATGCTAAGCTTTAGAGCTGACGGTGCTCCTTTTGATCAATGTGGCAACAGAACCCCAAGGAAGCAGACATCTTCCTCCCATCAGCACTGTTTCTCATTCCTGCTGCCGTGTGTGCATGTGTACGCGTGCACGTGCATGTGGTGGAATAAAGACGTAGGGTCGGCAGGAAGAGAAGGGAATAGTGAAGCACTGAAGAGCTACTTAAGTCTCTCCCTTTTCTCCATACTCTAATTCTCTCAAAATAAGCAGCTATTAGGAACAAGATTAAGGGCATGCTTTAAGCTATTTGAAAGTAAGGATGGGCAGTGGCACTGAGAATGAGTTATTCTCATTTACAGAATGGGACAGACACTCGACCACCATACCTTTCTGTGCCTGACACACCCTTGCACCATAGGCTTGCTGGTAACTCTGTAGTAACCCTATTAGCCATAGCATAATGGGGGTGATATTTTGAAAATATTAAACCATTTAATTTTTCCTTTAAGTGGATTCCTGTTACCATCCATTAAATGAATCGGTTTAATTGTTTCAAGGGAAAGATGGATAGGTAAAAGCTTCTCTTGACAGAGCTAAGCCTAGGGCACCCAAATCCATTAGCCTTGGAGCAGAGTAAATGTAGGATATGATAAAGAGGAAGCAAATAACAAATCAGATACAAGTACCTTCAATTCCTCTTTGGAGTCAATATTCCAGAGAAAGGCTGGGACTAAGGGATGATAGAAACCCTCAGTTAGGGTGGTGGTCCTTCCAATATGATGGGGCTTGCTTTTTTTAAAAAAAAAATTTTATTCATTTTTTACAGAGAGGAATGGAGAGGGATAGAGAGTTAGAAGCATCAACCTCCCACCAGGGATGTGCCCGCAACCAAGGTACATGCCCTTGACCAGAATCAAACCTGGGACCTTTCAGTCCACAGGCTGATGCTCTATCCACTGAGCCAAACCAGTCAGGGCAGGGCTTGCTTTATTATTCTCAGGGTAAAGGTCAAGCAAACTGCAAGTCCTCTGACATAGTACCTACTGTAGGCACGGTGCCAAGAGAACATGCTACTGGAAAACACTGTTTGGAAATGGTGAATAAAGGTGTTTAAAAGGGTGGACTAGAAGGAGATTTTCAACCTCTGCAATATCACATTTTGGGCTATATACTTCTTTGTTGTGGGTGTTATCCTATGAATTATAGAATGTTTTAAAAAAGCATCCTTGGCCTTTGCCCACCAGATGCCAGTACAGAACCCTGCTCCACAAGTTGGGCAATAAAAAATGTCTACATGCCCTAACCGGTTTTGCTCAGTGGATAGAGCATCGGTCTGCAGACTGAAGGGTCCCAGGTTCGATTCCAGTCAAGGGCATGTACCTTGGTTGTGGGCACATCCCCGGTAGGGGGTGTGCAGGAGGCAGCTGATCAATGTTTCTCATGGATGTTTCTAACTCTCTATCCCTCTCCCTCTCTGTAAAAAATCAATAGAATATATTGATTTTTATAAAAAAAAATGTCTACAGATTTTGCCAATGTACCCTAGGGAGGGGGCAAAATCACTCCCTGTTGAGGACCATGGGAGTAAAGTCAGCACCCTAGTTCTCAGAACCTGCACCAGAATATAAGCAGCCAAGGAGGAATAGGTGCCTCCACGGGGTAAATGTAGCATTGGTAAGAAAAGCAGTAGTCCAGAAAACACCACACACAGAGGGAACCAAAGGCAAGGACCAGACCAACACAACACCTGGAAAAACCAGTGATATCGAATTGAACCTCAATGGGCATCTATACCGAATATCAGGGCCTACCCAAGCCACCCATGTCAAAGGGGAGAGCCAAGAATAACCCACATACCAAGGAACCTCTTCAGTTGGCTCCTTTGAGAAGATATATAATTCCCCGGTACCCAGAGGCTACTGATCAAAGAGGTGTGGTGGGATTAGACAGTCTAAAAGGGGAGGAAAAATCCTCCCTGGAAGGATGGTTGACTCATACATTAACCCAATATTTACCCTAAACAGAATTAATCTAAGCAAAGGTTGTGGCTGCTCAAGAATAAGATAAGACTGTTTATAATCAGAGTTTATAGCAAGTATCCAGGACTCTCTGCACTTTAGAATCTCTTCTGTTCCCATTCAGCTTTTAGGATTCAGCCCCTGACTCCAGCTAGTGGCTCTACTCTCGATCTTAAACCTTTAGATCTGCTTTTCTGTGTCTTTCAGCCTTATATTTCACTGCTTACCCAAGAGTCATGGCTCTTTCTGATAGGGAAAATCCGTAGGACACAACTCATTGGCTGGTATTCCAATTGAACCATCCTTGTTCTGTTTTGGAGGGAAACCAAATTGAAACACCATAACAGACTTGGCAGTCTCTTCCACAGTCTAGACACACCAAAGGATATGAACTGAATTTTACACACCAATATTTAATGTTTAATGCTCCCTCTGGGGAGCAGGCCTAAGCCAGTAGGTGGACATCCCTTGAGGGGTTCCAGATTGCAAGAGGGCACAGGCCAGGCTGAGGGACCGCCCCGAGTACACAAATTTTTGTGCACCGGGCCTCTAGTGTGTGTGTGTGTGTGTGTGTGTGTGTGTGTGTGTGTGTGTATCTCAGTGGGTAGCTTACTTATGTCACATAATATCTAGCAATATTTTATACATAAAGAAGCCAACACTTCCTTTTAAGAGATTTGACTTTTGGAACCTGAGAAGAGTGGGCAAGTACTCAAAGACCTCTAAATTCCATAGGATTTCTGCCTATCTTGAAAGTTGGGAACAAGTCCCCAATTGTACTCTTCCCAAGAGGCCCTCTCCAATGCACAACTCAAAGGAACTTAAGCCTCATTCATGCTAATGAGGCTCTTCATTAGTCCAAGACAGAAAAACCTTGAAAGCTTGATATTTCCAGCCAATTTTTTTTTTTAGACAGAGACCAAGTGCCAGTTAGTAGTGCCAGTCAGAAACAACATCCATAGCCACCGTTTTTGTCTCATGTGAGAAAAATAGGCAAAAGAATTTCAAGAAATAAGACACAGAGCTTCTACATGAGACTCAAATGAGGCCTGGACTCTCTCCATAGGCGTCGCTGTGATCCTGTCCAGGGCTTGCCAGAACATTCCATATCTCTGAGAGGAAATGCAGCGAGGGGAGAAGAGTGAATACTTGAAAATTGATGATGTCAGTCTGTCTTCATATATCAAGCTAATTTGAAAGGGCTTTAATTTTCTTAAAGGATAAAAAAAGGTTTCTTTGCTAGATTAAACTTGCGATTGTCATTCATATATTGTTTATAAGGTAGTCATCTCTTCGTGGCTTATTTTTTTGTTTTTGATTTTGTATACTAGTTAGCAGTGAAGACTTGTCTGCGTGTATCAGAAAGAATAAAGACAGAAACGTCCTTAACTGTCACTTTTAATAAGAGGAGTCAACATGCCTCTATTCAGGTTAAATATTGTCCTGTCACATTTCAATAGAGTCAACAGATTTTTTAAAAAGAAAAGTCAAAAGCACTGTGTATGCAAAAAAAAATCCTTCCTGTCATAGAATGTCAAAGCCCTTCTTTATCTGGGGGTGGGGTGTGGAGGTAGGACAGAAAAATCTTTTGTAAAATGTGAAAAATTACCACTCATAATTGGTGCTGACATAAAAGGGGCTTTTTTGTTAGAAAAACAAAGAAAATCTCTAATTTAATAATCACCTGCAAAGTGGTATTGTGATGGGAACAAAAAACACACAATCAAAGTCATCTCTTTTTTTTAAGTAACTACAGTGTTTTTAAGCAATCACTGTACTTCATAGCAGCTCATACACATAAATCAATGATGTTCTGAGTGGGGAAAAACTACTCCAAACTCCTCAAGGAAAGTTTCTGAAATAGCGAGTGACAGGCTACCATAAGAAAGTGCAAATGGGGCATTATGTTCAAAATAAAGCCAAACATAATTTTTAACACCCAAAACATATTCCTATAAGCAAGAAGCATGTAGGCTTAAGTTGCAAGAGAAGAACCTTTCTTCATAAGAGGACTAAAAAAAGGGCAAAGACAACAATTGGGGGGTGATGCAGTTGAGAGAACTGAGAGAACTGTTTGTAACAATTTGTAAAATAGACTAGCAGAATAAAATCATTTTCTGTTTCAAACGCTTGCTGATTGGTTAAAAATGTGAACCCTAGTTAGAGTTTTCAAGAGTTGATATGTTTTCGGTTCCAGCAAAAACTGCAATTTTAGAAGTTTTCTAACTCTGAATAAAACGATTTCCACTTAACAACCACCTCTAGCAATTAGGTCAGTGTAAAACATATATACAGCTTTCTAGACTAAGAAATAGTCAGAAAAATCTCAATCTGATAATATTGAACCAAATAAGATCGGCTCTCATAAGAATGGCACGAAAGGCTGACTCCGAATTTCCACATTTGTTTGTGGAGAAAAGAATGCTCCAAAGAATGCTACCTTCTGTGGAGAATCACAGCAGTCCTGTCATGGACCATAAGAGAGTAGTCTGTGCTCTTGCTGCTTTAATGTGTGGTTAGAACCTATAACTATTTATTTAGTTTAATATTTGATAACGCTTTTTAATTTTGCAATAAACTCTTTAGGCAATGATGAGCAAAAACAAAAGCCCATGTTTAAAGAAAATTTAAATTGTGAATTTCTACTTTAAAAAGTTGATGAGAGCTTGTAAGCTACACAAAACATATACTGACATTTACCATGAAAGGATCTTAGTGATATCATTGACTATAAGAGAAGAACATGGATCAAAAGACATGGATCTGCTGAAGAAATATCATCTTTACTTTAAAAGCTAGCAGTTATTCTAAGAAGACTATACCAAGGAATGATGGTTTGATATGCAAAGCTGGAGAGGTTCAATTGCATATCATTCTACTAAACATGACTTTTCATTTAGATCAAATGACTCTTAAGTGCATTCATTTTAGATTTTAGTTGAAATAGATGTTAAATTTTACATCTTATATACTCAAAATTAAATTAATGAAGTGCAAAGATTTTATGACTAAGCTCACATAAAAATAACTTTTAAAATTTTCACCATGACTATATGATTTTCCTCTTTTTGTTGCTCATCATTGATTTTTTTAATCAAGCAGGTTTTCAATTTGAAATACTGAAGAGCTACTTTATAAATTAACCTCGGTTCTACAGTAGTATTAACTTTGTAAATAATTAAGTCCTTTGAGACTTTGAGTTTTGGTTGCATTTTGTTAAAAATCAGTTAGACACTATTAATCAAGTATTCAAGTGCAAAAACTATAGCCTGAAGAATTCAGTGAATGCCAGTTGGTGGAAACAAAATTTATATATAAGAGCTCATTAAAATTTATACTAGAAGAAGCATGAAGGAAATTTAAACATATTAAATGATGAGAGCTCAAATGATATAGATTTTATTTTTAAATTCTCTAAATATGCCACAGAATATTTCAAATTGTACAAAAAAATATTTGATGGAGTTCTTTAAAAATTATATAAATTCATATTTTTACTGGGATGAACTGAAAAGACATCTTTCTCCAAAGTGTGAAGTCTCTATTATACATCTGTGTGCCCAGAGATATCTTCTTTAGAATCACCTCACTATGTGGCTTTGTACAGTAACAACTTAACCAAGCAAGAGTATGGCTGCTGCCAGCATCTCCTTTCCTGAATGGCTAAGAGTTAGCATTGCCCACAAGTGACATTTTATGCAAGATTTAAGGCAGAAGTGAAGTAGCAATGCTCTCCACCTTTTTTTTTTTTTTTTAATGCTCTGAAGGTTAGTGTGTCTGGTTGGGCACCAGGCATCGCAGCAACTCATATACACTGTTGGAGATCTGCTGGCTCACCCTGATGACGTGCAGCAGCACTTGAACCCACAGTTCTTCAAGCTCCTGCTGAATGTGCCCCTTCAATTTCTCAGTCGTTGGCCAGGTACATACACTGCTCCATGGTGAAGGGTGCCATTTTCACTTTCTAGTCATTGGTGGTATTGAGAGTGGAAGTAATCAGAGACACGTGGGGAATTCAGTTTATGTTCATGGATTCAGTTATTCTTGTGAGCTTCTAGTTCATCTGGTCCATTTGGAGCTTTCCTTACTAACTGCTGGTCTGACCAATGATACCTTCAGGTCCAACACTAGATTCAGAAGCTATAACTTACCTGGGTCAATCTACCAGCTCCCACAATTGTGTAAGGTCTAAACCCTAGAACAAATTCCTTATTCTCGTCACTCATGATGGGTCTGCTTCTCAAATTGAATCTTGGCACATCATCCTAATTCTTCAAATCCAGGTGGTTCCTGAGTTTGATTTTATAAACCACCTGCCAGAATAAAACACTGAATTTCATAGCTACTTTGATGTTTAAGAAATTTCCTTCAAAACATTTCTAGCAAACTGAAATAAAAATGAGTGAAGGAAATAAAGAAAGGAAAATCAGAAAGTTCCCTTTTGGAAAGAGGGAACTCTATTAATCCATAGAGAGTAAAGACCAAAGGGAGGGGTCTCTGGCTCCCTCACAGGGATCAAATGATATGCCAATTCAACTTTCCCACCTTATGGGTACCTTTTACCTCATTTCACCTTTGCACACTTTACCAGCCACTCTACTCATTTGGGGGTTCATTCCGGAACAATGGGAAGACAGTCATCTTTAACAGGCAATAGGGTGCAAACAGAGGAGTTAACATAGACCAAGGGTGGGGGAATCTTTTTTCCGCCAAGGGCCATCTGGATATTTATAACATCATTAGAGGACCATACAAAATTATCAACTTAAAAATTAGCCTGCTATATTTGGTCAAACCAAAGGATTTCGCAGGCCTTATATGGCCTGGGGGCGGATGTTCCCCGCCCATGCTGTAGATCTTTTTTTCACCCTTTTTTCATTAATCCTCACTGGAGGATATTTCTTCCATTGATATTTAGAGAAAGGAGGAAAGGGAGAGAGAGAGAGAGAGAGAGAGAGAGAGAGAGAGAGAGAGAGAGAGAGAGAGAGAGAGAGAAACATTGATATGAGAGAGCCATTATCAATTGGTTGCTTCCCACATGCATCTCAACCAGGATGGAGAATCTGCAACCCACATATGCGCCCTTGACTGGAATTGAACCTGGGACACTTTAGTTCATGGTCTGATGCTCTTAACTACTGAGCAATGCCAACCAGGGCCCTGCTGTAGATCCTAAAGAATAATACTAAGTGAGACTTTTAAGAGATCTCATGTTCATATCAACATATGCTTTATTCATTGCCAGGTCTTCCAGATCCATACAGCTTGGGAGATAAAAGGAAGGGTGGCAGGGACACTAAGATGGTATGCAGCCAGCTTGCTCCGGTTTTTCTCTGTGGTACCTGTGACTCCGTTTTGGATAATGAATAAAGAACTTGGCAAATACAAAACAAAACAAGAAAACCAATTTAACCTCTTCCCCAGATTCTTTCTTATTTACAGTCATCCCTAATGGGATTAAGACAAACATCACCACCCCAATTCTCAGTTATCTTGAAGTTTTTTGAAAATGCCTGGGCACTTTACCAGCATGAGGAGTAACATCAACAACATTTATAAAGATGAACAATTAAAAATCTTTCCTCAGAAAACAAATGTCATAAAAAAATTATTCAAAGCTTCAAAGCAAGGTTCTATAAAGGCCCCATATATTTGGCCCATTTGAGTTATTTCAATTTACTTCAGGAGAAAAGAAAAAAATTCCCACAAAGCTGACATTATACAGTAAAGTTTGAGGGATATGGGAGCTATTTAATCATTTGTGTGTTACCCTGGCTTTTTTGCAGTCTCTTTTTCCTGTGGTTTTGTTCTTGTGCTGCTCATTAGCACCTCCCCCAGAGAGTGGGCAGGATAAGGAAAAAAGAGATAAAACTCAAATCAGACAATTTTATCAGTGAGCCTGTCAACAAGGTGAATATATTGAGAGCCCAGGGGGTGCAGAGGCACTTTTTAGTAGCTCCGATAAAAGGTTTGGTGGGGGAGGAGGTCAAAACTAATGGCAACATGGAGGATTTTTTTGGATCATCAAGGGATTTTATTGATTTGTGCCTTCCCTGTCTCCATCAGTGCTGATAATCAAAAGTGGGGCAAAAAATAATTAAGCATCTATAGAACTTTTTTAAAGACACTTAAAAATCTATCACTTTTATCCTTGTGAGTTTGGGGACCTGTGGGCAGTTCAAATAGAAAACAAGTAAATTAATTTCCTTTGCTTTGTCTAGATTCATAAAATGTCACTGTAAGAAAAAAAATAAAACCCATTACAGCAGGTTCCCTAGCTCCCCAACAACCTTCTCCTGTCAGCCAGACTCCAGCTAAGCGGGGCAGGGCCCATGGAGAGGATACATCTGAGTGAAGAAGCAAGATCACTGCCACCAAAGTAAGTCAAAGCCTGACCATGAAGGGTTGAGTCTGCCACAGGCCCAGTAAAATTAGCAATTTGTGCTCTGCATGTAGACATGGATTTGCAGTGAACCTCGCTGTCTGCACAGACAGGGAACTCTCCGCCATGTCCTAAGGCCACTCAACACGTGAAGTTTGCCACTTCTAATGCTGAAGGAAGAGAAAAATCAGTCTGCCCTCTTTTTCCTAAGGGCATGTTTTCATATTTGTAAGATGATGTCCCAGGGTAGAAGAGTACGAAGTATAAAGCATGGCTCCTGGAATGTAGGCTGAAGGAAGCCATGGTTCCCTCGGCTCTGATGTTCCAGAAAGTCCCCAGTGCATTATGAGAGTGTGTGGACCAGTTTCTACTCATCCCTCTTTCCTGAGCTGTGCTTCCCAGGTTCCTGTGTCAGCTTCTTCCTGCCAAGGTTCAGCTGGTAGGAGGCCCTGATGGGAGACTCCATGATGGAAGGAAAGGAAAACCAAAGTATTTCTCCCTCTTTCCCTCAGGTTCTACCTCCAGAAGCTTCCTCATGCCTAGAGCTCTAGCTCCTACCCAAAGAGGCCTTCTGTGGTTCAAATTACCATGATCTCTATAGCAACATCACTTCCTCCCTCCATCAGAAATGGCAGTGGCTTCCTGCTGTTGCTAATCTTGCCTCACTCTTCTCTCTGCTCCCCAGCCTCTCCAATGCCTGCAAACTGAATCTCCAAAATGGATTTTCTCCCTTTGGAATATCAAAATGGTTTCTACTTCCCCAGTTCAACCCTGAGGACACACTGGGCAGTGCATTTTACAAATTATTTTCTGTCTTGATAACTGACTCCATAGTTGGAATCCACTATTTTGTGATCTCATCTGTTAAAATAGGGTTTCTCAACGTCAACACTGTCCTATGTATTATAGGTTATTGAGTAGCATCCCTGAAGCTTTTAAATATATTTGTGTTGATTTCAGAGAGGAAGGGGGAGAGAGAGAGATAGAAACATCAATGATGAGAAGGAATCATTGATCTGCTGCCTCCTGCACATCCTTGACTGAGGATCGAGCCAGCAACCCGGGCATGTGCCCTAACCGGGAATCAAACCGTGACCTCCTGGTTCATAGGTTGACACTGAACCACTGAGCAACACCAGCTGGGATCCCACTCTTAATTTAAAAAAATATATATCACTAGACATTGTAAAATGTCCTCTGGGATGGGGAAAAATATCTCCCCCAGTTGAGAACTGATACTGTTGCCAATACAATGGCTAGAACTCTGGGTATACACCTTGGCTGCTCCTGTCCTCATATCTGCTCAGTAAAAAGGGACATAGGGGCATGAAAGGAAGGAGTTCTGGTCAGCAAGGTCCTTGGTGTCCTCGTCACTCCAATGACCACCATGGATTCTCAAGAGCATGGGAGAAAGAGCACCATAGTTCCCCAGCTGTCTTGAGCCACGTCGACTCTGAAGACTGCGAACTAGATTCCTTTCTCACGGAGGCACTGCTGGCCCAGTCTGGACTGTGGCTATACTAAGGCCAAGAGATTCTCACTCATCACGTCTCTTCCTAGAGACTATGGAGAGAAAGCCAGCCTGGAGCCTCCAGGTCTGAAGAAAAGTGGTGCTCGTCTCCATGCTCCCTGAGCTCTCACACACCCACTTCCCACTCTGCATTTTTAAGTGCAACCAGCCAACTGTGTGCGCTAGGCCTTGGTGTGCTTGGTGACCAATGGAGTTCCTTCCTTCAGGGAGGGCACAGAGGTAGTGCCGGCACTGCAACTGTCAACTCAGCATGCGGGCACGGTTCCTCGTAATTTAATTAAATGTCAACCCCCAGGTATTATATTTTGAATGCAAATAACTTGGTAATGTAATATTGTGGCTGATACTTTAAACTCAAGGAAATCAAGAAAATCAAGTTATGGTCACTCCTAGAATAACATTCCTCTACACATTCCTTTGGGCACAGGGCTGGCATGGTGTTCCTAGCTACTGTCAAAAACAGTGAGGTGACTGAACATTAGCTGGGCGAGCTGGGGAAGTCCCGTAATTTCTCTATTAAAATGAATGCCCCTAAAACTGCACTTCTGTTCCTAGAATGGAGGCTATTGCTCAGAGCTATGAATGGCAGATGGGAGAGTTTTATTCTGGCCCAGATCCATTGATACCTAATTGTTCTACGTCTTTCTTTGGGCCCTAACTTCCCAAATCATTAAAAAAAAAAAAAAATGCCATTGACTTCCTTTAGCAAGATGCTGTCCATAATAACACAGTAGTCATTTTATTGTGCTTTCAATGCCTTCAAAAAAAGCAAAACATAAATGCAAAATACTTTAAAGGTTACTTTATTTTGGAGATTAAGTAGCATATTTCCATTGGTCTCTGGACTGAGAGGCTCAACCCTGTCTTTAACCATGTCTGTCATCATGGAACACAAGGGGTTTGAAAAGTCCAATCACTGGAAGAAAGACATCTTCCCTGGAAGGACAGCCTGAGTTTGCCTTATCTTGGCCATGGTAGATGATGACCATAATTACAATTTTGAATCAATTTTTTAAGAAATTATAAAGGGTTTCCATTGTATTGGTTTCTGAAATTCTCTTGTACGTAGGGAGTGAAGGATCAAAAGGAGCCATTTTCTCATCGGGTTATTTCAGAAGTGACCACAGGCAGAAACACCAAATTCATGAAAATATCCACCTTGAAAGTCCAGCTGGGACGTTATTCTTGCCAGAGTGGCATTTAAGGAAACACTAGGACTAGAGTTTCAGAATCCTGAGAACCGCATGCCCCAGCAGATCTCGAAGTCCTCCTATAGGTGAACAGAGTCTCCACAGCTTCCTCCTTTCATGCTCTGTGTATCTATGACGTGGATGGGAGAGGTGGAAGAAACTGTCCAGTTGTTCCCAACTGTACCACAGCCAACCTTACGCAGCTTTGGGCAGCGGGCAGCCTTGTTTCTCACAATAGCCCTAGGCGCTCCAGACTACACAGGAGAAACATAGTTCCTGACCTCATCAAGTGAGAGACAAAACGCCATCCTTTCTAGGACTATTGCACTTACTTCCTTATCTCTATATTTGCTTACATCGTCCCTGTCCTTAAGACTTACACCTGCTTGGCAATGGTACATTATGCAAGGCAACCTAAGAGAGAAATTGGGAGGGAAGGGGGAGAAAGAAAAAGGAATTCAAGAGGAATAAACTGGACCCAGAAATAGATGAATGCAAAATGGCCCAAGGTTTATGTATTTGTTCTGAATTGGACCGTTGATTTGGTTCTGAGGCTCTCTGGCAACAAAGCTAAAAAGGGAAAACTCATTCATTTTGGGGCACATGCCCCAAAATTAATACAAACCAGAAGACACCCAGCAATTCCAGATGCTGAGATTAAGTGGGTCCTCATTTAGCAGGTGTGTATCACCAGTATGGTGATCATCAAACCATAGGCCACTTAAAATTTCAACATATCCACCTGGAATGATGTTTCATTATTCAAATTTTTGAAGAAGAAAGCTACCTTCCAAGTGTCAGATTCTCACTGGAGTTACAACCACTTTTAAATGTGCATATGGACACAACGTATAATACTTGCCAACATAGTTTCTCCAGTTCACCAATTGTAAATAGCAATAAAAATAGTGTTAGTGGAATCTATCTGCAAGGGAAGATAGCTCCTAAATTATGTATGAAATGATGACACACAAAAATTACAGGATTTCTTGGGAAGGTGGGAGTGGATACGGTTCACCAGGTTTGTGACTATTTCTTTGAAATGCCAGTCCTAGGGAATACAGTATACAGCAGTACCTGTCATAATTTGGGTTTAAGCATATAGAGCAAGTAGCCGCCGTAAGAGGTAAGGTCACACTAGAGGCCCGGTGCATGAAATTCGGGGGGGGGGGGCGGGCGGGGGTCCCTCAGCCTGGCCTGCGTCCTCTCGCAGTCTAGAGGTCCTCAGGGGATGTTCAACTGCCACAGAGGTGGGAGAGGCTCCCACCACTGCTGCAGCGCTCGCCAGCCATGAGCCCAGCTTCTGGCTGAGCGGCACTCCTCCTGTGGGAGTGCACTGACCACCAGGGGCAGCTCCTGCATTGAGCATCTGCTCCCTAGTGGTCAGTATGCATCATAGCGACCAGTTGTTCTGCTGTTCAGTCGATTTGCATATTAGCTTTTTATTATGGTCACATTATTGGGGAAGAATCAGCTTCCTTTCTTTCTGCAGAGCCAAGAATTAGGTCTGAGCTGGTCTAGTACCCAGACTCTCCTTATTTATGAGATATACATTATCATGAGACTTCTTGATAGTGAATGTGACTAAATAAATAAAACCCCTAAATGTACTCCCATCCAGGAAACTCACAGCATTTTTCCCCATAATTACAAATTTTTAAATATCATCCCTCTTTCGTCATTGTTTTTTTTTTTTAATTCAGAAATATATGTCATAGGAAATGAGAGTCCTTTATAATCCCATCCTCCAGAGATAATCACAGGTAATGATTCAGTGTCTATTCACACAAATTGTTTCCATACGTGTAAGAATGTCATTTTTATTAATTTTTATGTAACTAGCTTTTCCCATTTAATGGTATATCTTGGGTCTCTTTTAGGTCAGTTCTTATATGCTTGCAAATGCCATACACTGTACAGGCAATCTTCTGCACTCTTACCATAGCAATCCATTGCAAAGACAGACAGTCCACAGCTGATTTAATCAAACTCCTACTTTGGGAGTGTCTAACTGTCAGAAGTCTGTCTCTGTCATTACAAACTACAATAGGTAATACTTACAAGTACAATGCACTCTTATGAAAGCATTTACATTAGAGTCCTAAAGGGATGCAGTAGTCAAAGGAAACACACATTTTTTATGTAACACCCATTTCCAAATTTCCCTAAAATAAAAAGGCTCCATTAATTTAGGCTACCAATTAAGCATTTCAAAGAACACCTATTTCCCTGTTCCCTAACCAATACTGGCAATTATCAATACTTTCAATACATGAAAATCTGATAGCTGAAACATTTTACCTGATTTTTTTATTACAAAGCACACACATAACTCACAAAACACAAAAACAAGTGCCATTGTATTCCTAATAAGAGTGACTATAAATCCTCGTGGATAACCACATCCTTGTTATTCCAATGAAGTATTATGCTCACCATTTTGATTATACACTGTTATCCATAAATAAATGATGGGCAGTCATGAAAAGCTATTGGGGCCACTGCAAACAGTTACACTTGCTATGCACACACACACAACTCTTGGGGGTGCCATTCATGCAGACTACACTGTGTATGAACGAGGGTACAGCCTGCACAACTACACACAGTAATCCTGTGAGAAACTGCTGCATTGAGAATCCAGAATGACATCACTATTAAATTACAGTCTTAAAGCTCCAAGTTAGAACTCATTTTTTTTCTTAGTTCCACAAGCCAACACATACACACACACACACACACACACACACACACACACACCAAATCAAGCCATGTTGCACGCAATGTCAATTCAACCAAAAGTTGGGCAAATTAATCCTTGCAAGACACTACTCATTAGTATCTAAAAGATTTTTGTCCTATATGTTCACCCAAAGGGCATAACATTAGAATGGCATGATCTCTTGTGACGTTCAAAAGCAGTTATTAATTTGTACTCATTATCTAAAGATGTTTGCCCCATAGCCTTTGGATACATCTCGGGTGTGCACATATGGTGCTTGACAGAGAAGATCCAGGGAGTTGCCAATGACTACAGGTGACACCATTTAATTCCAACAACTCATCTATAGATAGAATTTACTCAGGGTTTCAGATGCAATTATTCAGTTGGCAAAAGTGACAGGCTGGAAGTGGAGCTTTCAATTATCTATTTCAGTAACCATTCTCTGCCATCTCATCCTGGTATTTCTGAAATGCTCTCTCGTTCAGGCTAGATCATGTGCTGGGTCTAGACAGATATAATACTCTGTTGTCTCATATGAGAATGACTAACCAAAGAACGAACGTACATTCATTTTCCTTATTTTGCTTTATTATGCATATCTGGTTGGCATCTATACTGCTCTGTTCTTTACAGCATCAATCTGGATAGCTCCCTTGTCTCATTACCACCTTGATTCACAGCACAAAACCCATTTGCTTCAAGACCAGCCTATATTTCTGACAACTTTTGCATTCCAAATGTTACTATTTCTTTTCTTTTTTTTTTTTTCTTTCAATTTCCTTCGGTTATTTCTTCTTTGTGACAGAATATTTGGCACTGACCCGTAAAAGAGTGCCGCAGGAATCCAATTTTTCGAGGACTGCCTTAAACAGATTGGATTAAATTTTGCAATTAGCCCACAATTTGCATTTCATGTGAGGAAATTCATGGTTGCAACCGCAACTTCAGTGGACTCTGTAGAATAAGCTATTGTTGAAGTAATTCCTGTAAAAGGTCATATATTTAAATCCTTCAATTTCTTCTTGACAACCTCTCACAAATGAGTGATACAGTTGCTCCAGTGTCCGATAATGCACTAATGTCCACAACACTTTTCTTCACAGGCAGGGTGCGATAACAGCACCCTGTTCATCACAGGCTGCTCTGGGTATACAGTGTGTTTCTTGATATCTGAGAGCTCTTTCTCTCTCACTGCCCTGAAAAGCTGAGGGTTTCCACACGGGGTATTAGTCCTGGTGGTTTTCTTCTAATATGTTAATTTCTTCAGTGTCTTCTGGACAATGGTGACATTTACCAATTTTCACTGAATTTCACCTTCTTAGGATCAGAGAATGAGGAGGCTGGTTTAAGTCTTTTCAATTGGGAGTCACTCCATGGTCCTGTTATAAGCAGGGGGTGGATTTATGGTTCAAACACAAAGGCTTTCATAGGCTAGGAGTTAAGGTACGTATGTGTGAAAGGGGTAGAAGGTTAAAGAAAGAGGGAAGCCCTGTGGTGGGCTGCACTTATGAAAATCTCCCCTGAAAACATTAAAATTCAACTTGATAAGACAGTGTGGTCCAAACCAAGGGAACATACAGCTAGATTCACCCTCTGGCTGCCATTTTGAAGTGCTGGATTAGGACTTCTGAAAAGCTTTGCTTTTACAATGAACACACCCCCAAGGAGTCCACAGTTTTCAAAGCACAGTAGAGTTTGTTTCCAGTGCCTCCATTTCTGTCTTCTTGCCAACTCTGATCCATCAATGTTGGTTTAACTCAAGTTATTGATGTCCTTTAATGATGTCTCTGGTGTCCCAATTCATGAGTGACATAAGAGTGAGGCAGTACGTCGAGGCCTCTCTCCCTGCCTCTGAGGTTACTCAGATTCAAACCAAAAATTTAGTGGAAACATGTTTATGACAATGTTCCTTGTTTTCATTTAAACTTTTGGCACAGACTTCTCATACTTTCTGAATGAGTGCTGCTTGTGGAAATTGGGAATTTACCCCTGTCAACTATCCATTTCAAATTCCCTCCACTTAGTTTTCCTTAAGTACAGGTAGAAGGGAGGGAGGGAGGGAAGAAATGGCGGTTCGGGTGGGAAGAGAGACCGGGAGAGCCCAAATCAAGCATGTCATTTGATTATTGCGTCAATCCTGCTGCTGTTGCTCCACAGTCTAATAAACTTTAGTGGCCCAGAGTTACTCAGCTGAACACTATGTTACTCTTACCATTATCTAGGGGAGGATTTGTCAGATTCATAAATTGTTCTATCACTGAACTGGGAAAGGTAGGCAGAACAAAAAAAAAAAATTCAGAGTTCCTTTGTCTCTAATTTATAATATTTGGTATAAATCTCTTATGTATAGAAGAAAAGCAGGCTGGACAGCATGTAGTTTTAAACCATTCTCAGGTATAATATATAAATACAGTATCTTTGTAGTCTCTTGACAGAATACTAAATACAGCTAACTTGTAGGGCCAATGGATTAGAGAAGTTCCTCCAGAGAGCACATGGCTTATTTCCAATCCAATGAGATATATGTCCTTATGCTGAGTCAGGTTTTACTGAAGAGATTTTTTCCTATATTAAGTGTTCATTTTTTATGAATATAAAGGCGATGGAGGGGCAGTTATCTAGAGAGTGGCAAGATTCTGTTTGGGCTCCCAACACTACAGTTAAATTTACCAAATTATGCAGAATTATGAATCATTCCTTAGGCAAGATAACAAATGCCCCCAAATGATAATTTCTGGAAAATAAAAGAGACCAAAGTCCATCATATATCCAATTAACCAGGTTCTAGACTTATCTATTATTAAGAAACCAGCTTTTTTTTTTATTGCCAAAGTATATACTTTTTAAAACAAAGGTTTGGTTCTAGATTACCTTCCAATGAATTCTAAAATACAATTTAAAAAAATTTTAACAATTTTTCTATGGCATTTCTATACACCAATAGTAAACTTACAGAAAGAGAGATTTTAAAAAACAATCCCATTTACCATTGTACCAAAAATAATTAAGATACCTAGGAATAAACTTAACTAAGGAGGTAAAAGACCTGTACTCAGAAAACTAAAGGACACTATAAATTTAAATCTTCCTAAGCTACAGTTCATGCAGGGCATCCTTTCTCAAAAACCTGAAATAGCTTCTCAAGACCGCATAAACAAAATTTAGATTTCCTAGTCTAGCTTTCAAGATACCTTTCCAAGCTCAATGATGCATTGTCACTCTTAAAATTTTTTTAAAATATTTTAGGCTATTTCTTTTGTAGTTACCTATTTGAAGTGTTTTAATGATGGGTAATAACAGGTAGTGGCTTTAAACCAAGGGCAAATATGACAAAGCAAAGTAGTCCCACAAATACTTCATTCTATACCAAAGATGTGTAGCTTCATCGTAGTGGCTATGAATTCACAGGCTATCTTGAAAGTTTTAAAATTTGATTGAGCGTAAGAACTTCATGAAAAATACTTATACTATATTACTTTCATATAAATTCATGTCATTCCCTCCTTTATATGGATGCACATGCAGTTCCCTCTGCTTAGTATGTTCTTCCCAACATTGTTCAAGACCAGCCACTCCTGCCTCCAGGCTCACCCCACATTCTAGTTTTTCTAACATGCAAGTCTAATCCCATCACTCCCCTGTATAAAAGCCCTGGGGCCTACAGAATAAAATGCAAATATCTTTGCCTGCCACGAATGGCAAACATAATCTCTCCCAAACCATCCTTTCCAAACTAATGGCTAACTCAAATCTCCCAGCCTTCCAAATACGCTCATTCTGGCCATATTGGACCACTTACTGCTTTCCAGATTCACTGTGTTTTTACCTGTCCATCCCCTTTTCCTAAAATATCCTTATGGTTTTGTTTGCCTAGTGAACTCTATTCACCCTTCAAGCCTCATCCTAAGGATAATTTCTGAGCTTTTTCTGTTTATATCACTCCCTTCCCACCCTCCCAGATAATACTACTACTACTTCCAACTAATCTCTGGAGCCACAGTATTGCAGACATACCTCATCTGTAGTACTTTCTCATAATTTGTTACAGCTATTTATTGTGCAGGTGAAGTCCATGTCTTTTATTTTTATTTTTGTAAGTTATTATGAAATATTGAGAACCTTCAAAACTATATAGAATAGCATAACAACAACCAACCAATGAAAAATAAAGTCTTACTAACACAGTTAAAATGCTTGTGGTAACCCTTCCCAGTGTTACACTATATGTGACTATGTGGGAGGGTTCCAGGGAAGAAATAAGGATCCCAAGGCAGGACAGCAATGCCACATGCACTGGAAAGCATTATATGATGTAATGTTTGACTTTTTACACAGTAGATAAATGCAAGATCTGAGTTAAAAGCAGAAATCCGAGTTTTGGTCTTGAAGACAGCAGAAGTTTCCTACTTAAAGGGCAGCCTGACAGAAATAAACCTGCCCAAAGAACACTGCAACTTACATCAAGCCAACTGGAAGTCTCCTTGGCTTCCCAAGCCACATCTACTACCCTCAGGGCAGTAAACAGCTTAGTGCCTGAAAGCCTCATTCATCCCTTCTTTATTCATTTATTAATTCATTCATCCATTCCACAATTGGCAATCTACAATTTTCTTTGGGGGGATGGGAATCGGGGGATGTTCCTTACCTCTGAGATGGAACTGGAGAAGAAGGGACCCAACAGGGAGAAAGAAACCAAGGCTGAAGGAAATCAGCTTCCCCTAGGTGTGGCAGATTGCATTTTAGGATCCCTTTAATAAAGAGAAGTCTGGTGGATTCTTCAGCATTGTCTCAAGAAGTAAAAACAGACCCCCAAAGCAAGCCCAGAAATGAGTGGAAATTGACAGAGCTGTGAAAGGAAGTCTGGAGTGTACCATCTGCAAAAAATACAGAGCTTTACTCTATCAACTTTATTAAGAATCAAGAAAGAGAGGGAAAGATCTTATTGCTATTATCATGATAATCGCCTTTGCAGATGACACTGAATTGGGAGGGGTTTCCAACAGCAGTTGAAGACTGGCACAATACGAAGCTATACATGAATCTTAGTAATAGATGTCAAAAGTAACACAATGAGGCACTGGTTGAAAATGCAGATGCTCTGTCTGGGGATGAATAAACTTAAAGATGGAATTTAATTCTAAGGGGATTCCTGGATGGCAGTAATAGGCAAACAACAAAATAGTGAGTTAGTGGTAAAGAGCCATCAGGAGGTTAGGCAAGTACTGCAGTTCAGCAATTCTCTGAGCTAGTAAAATTTTGAGCCCTGCTCACAGGGGGATTCCAAACCACAGCTGAGAGTCTGTGTCTGTGTTCAACAATGAGCCCAGACTTGGAACACTGCAGGCAATTAGGGGTAATGTGATGCCTCAATGGGAATTTAGAAAAGAAAGGAAAAACAAATCAAAGGGGGTGAAATATGAGGAAAGGCATAGGCGATAAAATGAACATAATTTGACTAAATAACAACCTCGGGGACCTATGATAACCATCTACAGAGTGTAAAAATCCAAAATAGGGCCTAGAGGTCTCCTGGTTGGGGCGTTCTGAGAAGTATCTACAGTCACATCCGTTAGAAAACTCAATAGAAAGACAACGTTCTGCACTCATCTAATTGAAGCATGGAGACTCTGTTATGGATAATAAACAGACCTAGGTTCCCAGAAGCTGAGAATACCTCAAAACCATTTTCCAAAATCTGTGGACAGAGGACCTCTGAGACAAATTCAAGAGCTATTGCAAGGAAGTCCTTGAATCCACAGGCACAAAGCCACTTAGTCTTGCATCCAACAAATGTTTATTGAACAAGTACTGCATGCCCATACTGTATCTGGCATTGAGTACGATGTTTTAAATAAATAATGTCAATATATAGTTATACACTAGATTAGAGAGCCATGAATAGAAAAAGCAACCTATTGGAAAACCATTGAAGGGTTTTAAGTAAGTATTATAAATCCATTCTGATTTTTAAAAACACACACAAATACTCTCAATAAATGGATAACATTTTGTATCAGCTTTCAAAACATCTGCCCTCGAACTTGCAAAATTGCAAAATAATGTGTATATATACATGTGATGCCTCAATAGGAATTTAGAAAAGAAAAACAAACAAATCAAAGGGAGTGAAATATGAGGAAAGACATAGGCACAGTGCAGGTGAGTGTTTATATATAATTATTGAATACATATCATATATATTATACACATACAAACATATGTATGTAAGCATACATTTAATTTTTTAAATATCTATGTACAAATATACTGAAAATATTTTTTAAATAAAATTAATTTTTAATGTACATGCATATTTTTGTAGCCCCATCGTCTCATGTTCAA
The DNA here is from genome assembly GCA_004026665.1 of Murina feae. Classification (NCBI taxonomy): domain Eukaryota; kingdom Metazoa; phylum Chordata; class Mammalia; order Chiroptera; family Vespertilionidae; genus Murina; species Murina feae. The sequence continues at coordinate 4,041 of PVJC01022254.1, read as the reverse complement.
AAATAGTAAGTTAGGAGTCCTGAGAGAAAGGTAAAACTGAGCTATCTTCTGAGCTCTCTGGCTTCTTACTGCCACAACCTCAAGTCTAAATGGCCCATCTGGCTCCAGAAACTTTCTCAGATCTAGTCTCATGAGTATCAGAGAGGTCTATCACTGTATCCACACAATCATTACCTCTGATGCTCTACAGCACTTGCACCTGAGAAGGGTCCTAATCTGAGGGAAGAATCTAGAGGCTGGTCTTATAAGAAAAGGTGAACCAGGCTAGTAAGGTTCCTCTCAGGGTTTTTGAATCAAACTAGGATTCTGATAAACTGGATTGGTTAAGACACTGGGGAAAATGTTTAAAGTCAAGGTCACTATGCTCAGTTGTGAGCAAAATCTGTAAGCAGAGAAAGAGAGAAAGGAGGATGGAGCAAAGATCCATACAGAAAGTTCGATGAGCAAAGCCATGCAGCCCTTGATACACAGGACAATTATCCTAATTCCTGAGTTTTCAATTTCCAAGTCCAGCTTTCCTGAGGCCCAGTTAAGCTTCTTGTGCTTGGATTCCATGTGAGTTTCTGTGGTTTGTAACCACTTCCTTATTTATTTAATCTCCTTTTAGAGGGTATCTGTTCTTCACTCAAAACCTCATCACTTGGACACCTATTTACTACACTGGTCTTTTGGCTGTAACTCAAAATATCTGTGGAAATGAAAATGCATTCAAATGGATTGGCTCATGCAATCAAAAAGTCTAAATTTCATTCAGGCATAAGTGGATCCAGATTCTTTTAAAAAATGACATCCACTTTCATCTTCTTTTTGTTTTTCTCTCTCTCCCTCTTTTTACCATGTGTTGGTTTTATTCTCTGACAGGATGACTCTTCATGGTGGTTCCCAATAGCTCCAAGATTTATCTTTTTGCAACTATGGATCTTGGCAGGAAAACACTTTCAGAGATGACTCTCATTGGCTAACTCTGGGTCATGTGCCAACTCCTTATTACAATCACAATTGCTCAAAGCAACAAAACATCCTGATTGGCTAAGCCTGGGTCACAGTTCACATCTAGCTGGGGAAAGTATTGGCCCCAGGCAAATTCTGTAGATTGAGTAGGAGGAACTATTTCCTAAAAGAAGACTGAGGTGATACCATAACAAGGGGGAATAGGTTCTGGAAGGGCAAAAATAATATATGTCCATAACTCCAGTCCAAGCTCATCTCCCATTACTCTGTGATACAGATATCCTTTGAGCCATATGACAGTCTCCTCACATCCCCCATCAACATAAAATCATTTCAATCTCTGCATATTTTCTTAGGACCCCCTATTCTGAAAATTTTTTATCTGACTCATCTGTATTTCCCAAGAAGTAATAGTTCAGTTTTCATTAAGTCAGTGTTTTCAGAAACTTTATAGAACACTAGGGGCCCAGTGCATGAATTTGTGCACCTTGAAAGGAACCATGGGCCATGAGGCTGTGTTGAGCACAGAGGCAGGTCTTGGCCCAACCTTTGTGCCCCCTCCTGCTGTCCCCTGTCTGCTGGTAGTTCCGCTCCCACCACCACCACTTCCACGTGCTGATGGCACTGGCCCCGCTTGCACCCACTGATAGTGGAGTGATTGGGGCTGGCACCAGTAGCGAATGAGAGTGGCAGCAGCTGCCCTGATTGCCCCTCAGGAGCAGGAGGAGGTGGAGAAGCCTTGAGGGGTGATTGGGGCCAGCAGCCACCAATTGCACCAGCTGACAGTGTCAAGTGATTGGGGCCAGTGCTGGGTGCCGGCAGTGGGTGCAAGTGGAGCCGGTGCCAGCAGCAAGTGTGAGCACCTGGCAGGACCATGGTATGTAGAAGCAAAGAATTTTCAGTAATCACCAGAGGCTCGCCCCAATGACAGCAACTGACATCCCACCTTGGTCTGGCACTCTTGCTCATCTGCTCTACCATCCAACCACAGACAATGCCTGCCATGTTCGGTGCTCTGCGGCCTGCTGCCAAAGATCACCATGTTTTGTGCGTGCCTCCTAGTGGTCAGCAGATGTCATAGCGACCAGGTGTTCAGTTTTTCAGTTGTTCTGCTGTTCAGTCTATTTGCATATTAGGGTTTTATATATATATAGATAATTACCACAAAAAACAAGAATCAATTGTGTGTCCCCCAAATGTATTTTGTCTTTTACACACTGTAAACTCCTTGAAAACTCATTATCACATGTGATCTGCATACAGGAAGGCACATGGAAGGTACTTCAAAACACTGATGTATGGGGTATATTGATCAGTTACAGGACCCAATAAATTCAATTAAACTCATTTAATTGTTTCCATTCAAAAATTTCCAGAGCATAGAGAGAGAAACCAAGATGGCGGCATAGGTAAACACCAGAATTGCTGCTTCGCAAAACTATTTCAAAGCCACAACAAAATGAAAAAACGGACACTACCCAGACCCACGGGAAGGCTGGCTGAGTGGTAATTCTACAACTAGAAAGAGACTGAGACTCAGAGGAGGTGCGGAAGCAAAGTTCAGAGGTACGGAGGCACGTGCGAAGGGGCTCGCAGAAAGAGCTGGCAGCATTTCATACCGGAGGGAGGCACAAGCTCCCAACAGCTCTGAACTCCAGTTTTAGGTGAGTTTCTGGGGACTCAGAATCATATGAGGAGGAGCTGGAATGTCTGGCACTGTCTGGCACCAGGAGGAACTCCAGAGCGACTTGAGACCCAGTGCCTCTTAGGGAAGGGCTGAGAATCAGCCACAGCTGGTTGCTCCGCCCTGTAGATTCCCCGAGACCCTGCCTAACCCAAGCTGCTTGCAGAGGCTTTTGCATAGAAAAGGCTGGGAAACCTCAGGCAGAAGCTAAAATAGCACCTCCTTAGAGTTCCAAGAGACTGTGTACCCAGTGGTCAGAGTGGGACCATCCAGTCCACAACTCCTCAGACCCATAAGGGACACACTCAGGGGGCAGACTCAGTGGGCACCAAAGCCCCAATGAAGCAAGTCTTGCCACATAAGGGTGTCTCCAGCACCCTTCTCACAGCCAAGTGCCCTGGAGGTCAATTTCTCTCAGTGAAACCAACAACAATCAAGGCTTAACTACAACAAGACTGTGCACAAAGCCCTCAAAGGGGTGCACCAAGAGTATCTACCTCAGGTAATTGAGGAGACTGAGCCACTGGGCCCTATAGGACACCTAGCACAGACAGCCACTCTATCAACACAGGAAAGCAGTCAAAATGCAGAGACAAAGAAATAGGTCACAAATGACAGAAATGGAGGAAAGTAAATGACTGGATATAGAGTTCAAAAACACAGTTATAAGGCTTTTCAAGAATATTCTAGAGACTGCTGATGAATTTAGTGAGACCCTCAAGGATATGAAAAAGGACCGGGTAGAAATTAAGCATACACTGACTGAAATAAAGATTAATATACAGAGATCCAATAGCAGACTAGAGGATCGCAAGAATCAAGTCAAAGATATGAATACGAAGAAGCAAAAAACACCTAGCCGGAAAAGCAAAAATAAAAAAGAATCCAAAAATATAAAGATAGTATAAGGAGCCTCTGAGACAACCTCAAGAGTACCAACATCAGAATTATAGGGGTGCCAGAAGAAGAGAGAGCAAGATTTAAAAACCTATTTGAAGAAATAATGACAGAAAACTTCCCTTACCTGGTAAAAGAAATGGACTTACAAGTCCAGGGAGCACAGAGAATTCCAAACAAAAGAAATCCAAAGAGGACCACACCAAAACACATCATAATTAAAATGCCAAGGGCAAAAGACAAAGAGAGAATCTTAAAAACAGCAAGAGAAAAGCAGTCAGTTACCAACAAGGGGGCACCCATACAACTGTCAGCTGATTTCTCAACAGAAACTTTGCAGGCCAGAAGGGATTGGCAAGAAATATTCAAACTGATGAATAGCAAGAACCTACAATCAAGATTACTTTACCCAGCAAAGCTATCATTCAGAATTGAAGGTCAGACAAAGAGCTTCACAGAAAAGAAAAAGCTAAAAGAGTTCATCACCACCCAACCAGCATTATATGAAA
>PVJC01022253.1:0-27499 GCA_004026665.1 Murina feae | reverse complement strand
CTTGAGAGCAGAGTACTGACTCTTACGCCCTTCTCTCTCTCTCTCTCTCTCTCTCTCTCTCTCTCTCTCTCTCTCTCTCTCTCCCCCTCTCTCTCCCTCTCTCATTTTCACACCTAGCAGTCAAGAAGAACAGGCTCTCCCACAATATGGATGAAGGGCAATCATTAGACTTGAGATTTCCTCCACAAGCAAATACAGGCACACAAGGGCCCATTGTGCAAACTGCACTTTGGGAGAAGCCTGCAATGAATTAACTGCCTGGACTGTGTTCCTACATCTGAGCCAGCCCTTATGAAGGGGTTCCTGGACTCCTGTTTCAACCAATAGGGCTGAGACTTTCCTCATCCAATCAGAGCTGCACCGCTATATCCCATCAATATCTTCACTAACCAGTCAGAGTGGCTCCATTCTGATTAATCAGGACAGTGCCTTTTGGACCAATCAAATTGGTCCAAAATTTGATAATTTAAGGTCCTCATTTGTATGAGGACAGATCAATCAGGGAACAGGGCTGAGGACTTCTGTCTATATAAGCCAGCTCCCTGCTGGCTCTGGGAACACATGTTCCATTTCCACCAAAGATTGCCTTTTAGCAGAGCAGAGCAGTGAGGTGCAGAGCAGTGAGGTCTAGCCAGAAAGGGGCCGAACCCTAACCTTCTCGGCCACAAAGCCACTTCCCAACCTGCTGTATCACAACTGAGCTGTTGCTTTGCACTGAATAAAGTTTCCTTCTTCACTGCACTCCAAATTGGGAACTCCTGTTGGTACTGAACTGATGTCAGTGATCTTCAGTTGAGAAAACTTTGTATTTTTATTTTAGGTTTTGTTCATATTTGGGGAAACTCAGCTCAAAACAACAGATAATGGTTGAACTTTAAAAATCCTGAAACCTATGGAGAATGACAAAAAAAGCTAAATGTTGATTACTTGGGAAAAGTAAAGATAAAAACTTTTCACTTATGGGTAACTAGAAAGCAGTTTTTGCAACAACAACAAAAAAAGTCTCATTTTTATGAAGGCTAACAAAATGCCTGAACAGCATATATAACTTCAATGTAAAGTACATTTAGGAGTAACATGAAGCAGTGTCATCATCCTAGAAACTCCAAAAACACCACCTCCTAGTAGGAAGGAATCATTCAATACTTTCTGACATTACTATGCAATTTATTGGATGAACTTTCAACTCAAAAAGGAATGGGGGGAGAGGAAATTTTCTGAACTGATGAATACTAATGATCACCAGCTCCAAAAAGCTCCATTGGAATCTCAGGCGTTTTCAGCAAGAGTGAAAATATGATGAATGCCTAAATGCACTGGCTGCTGGAGATAAGCAATATAATTGAGAAGCCCCAGGGTGAAGAAATGGATTTGGTTGGTTTCTTAACTGGAGACAATAAGGTTTAGAGCAATGTTATTACCAAGGCGGCAGGCTCTGTTGGGAAACAAAACCCTCTTAATCTTTCCTTTAGTGGGTATGCGTCTTTCCCTTTTCTTTTAGGTGTATTAATTTATAAAGCACCCTCTTTAAAGAGCAGGCATCGCCCTGGAGACAATGCATGGAAACCGCTTTTCTCAGAGTCACCAAGAGTGCTCTTCTGTCAACTTAGCTCCTGTCATTTGCTAGCAGACACTGGTGTGTGCCTGAGTGCGCATGTATGTGTGTGTCCCTGACCAATCTTTTTGGATAAAGAGAGACATCTCAAAATTCTATTTCTGCTGAAATGTGACCCAGACTCTGAAACTCCACATGCAGCCTCCACCACCAAGCTCCTTTGTTTGTCTGTTGGTTGGTTGGTTTGTTTTTGGGATTAGCTAGGGGGCTTATCCAGGTGAAGTAAAACAATGCCTCTGTTGGGCAGGTCAGGAAGATCAAGAGTTGGCGAATTCAGTGCTAATGTGATACAGTTTAGCAGTAGGAGTCTGGGAGGGACTAGTGGACCTGCAACCCAATTCCACATCTACACACAGAGAACAGGTCCCAGACAGCACAATGGTCTGTCACCATGCCAGAGTGCGCCCCAGTATAGTAGGAACTGATTATTCAGAAGTAGAAGTATGAGAATATACATATGAATGTTCCAAACCTTCCTCGTCCATAACTAATCCAAATTTTAAACAGTTGTCACACCCACAGGCCAGATTTTGCAACTTCAGGTAGACCTGCAACCCTTAGGAAATCAATACCCATTTCATTGCGGAAGGAAGCATGGAGCCATGTGTGGTAAGTGAATACTGCTCCAGAGTAGTTGGCCATTGGGTTGAAGACTTTATCAAATTACAACTAAGAGATAGGAGCAATATCAATTGTTTTTTAAGCCAAATCTAGTAAATATTTGCCCAAACATACTCTGAAGAAAAAGACTTTGGGTAGTTATCAATTCAAACTGGTGCAGCCATTGTGGAGAACAATATGGAGTTTCCTCAAACAACTAAAGATTGAACTCCCATTGACCAAGTAATCCCACTTCTAGGAATAAATCCCAAGAAACCAGAAACACCAATCATAGCGGTACAATTTGCCATAACTAAGATTTGGAAACAGCCTAAGTGGTCATCAGCAGATGGGTGGTTTAAAAAAACCGTGGTGCATCTACACAGTGGAATACTATGCTGCTGCAAATAAGAAAGAACTCTTACCATTCGCAACAGCATGGGTGGAACTGGAGAGCACAATGCTAAGTGAAATAAGCCAGTGGGAGGAAGGTAAGTACCACAGGACCTCATTCATTTGTGGAATATAATGAACAACATAAACTGATGAACAAAAATAAATACAGAGACAGAGAAGCATTGAACAAACTGTCAAACCTCAGAGGGAAGGCAGGGGAGGGTGGGGGGTAGGAAGAGATCAACCAAAGGACTTGTCTGCATGCATATGAGCATGACCAATGGACACAGACACTAGGGGGTGAGGGAATGTGCGGGCGGGTGCAGTAGAGAGGTGACTGGGGAGAGGTCAATGGGGAAAATAGGAAACATATGTAATACTGCATATAATACTTAAACGATAAAGAGTTTTTAAAAGTAGTATTGGTTTTTGTATCATTTAACAACTATTAATGGGGTGCCCAGACACTGTGGAAGAAATAAGGGGTCAATAGATATGTTTGTTTGTTCTTGTGGGATCTCATTACATGTTTCAAAGCAGATGGAAACGATCTAACTCAGGGGTTCCCAACCTGTGGGTCCCGACCCCTTTGGCAATCGAACGACCCTTTCACAGGGGTCGCCTAAGACCATCCTGCGTATCAGATATTTACATGATGATTCATAACAGTAGCAACATTACAGTTATGAAGTAGCAACAAAAATAATTTTATGGTTGAGTCACAACATGAAGGACTATATTGAAAAGGCCAGGATGCCCTGACTGGTTTGGCTCAGTGGATGGAGCGTCGACCTGGGGACTGAAAGGTCCTGGGTTCGATTCTGGTCAAGGGCATGTACCTGGGTTGTAGGCACCTCCTCAGTAGGAGGTGTGCAGGAGGCAGCTGATCAATGTTTCTCTCTCATCTGTGTTTCTAACTAACTCTCTGTCCCTCTCCCTTCCTTGCTGTAAAAAATCAATAAAATATGTTTTTTTGGTTTTTTTTTTAATAAATAAAGGGCCAGGAGGTTGAGAACCACTGAACTGAACTGGAAACACAACTCCGACTTTGCTCAGCAGAAACGAAAGACCACGTGTTGTTATTAAAGAGGAACAGGGCTCTCCTGCAGACTCCTCAGCCCCCAGGGTGTTTGGTTCTGTTTCTGAGGTTTCTCATGCTGAGGCTTCCAGCCAGCAGCATCGTTTTCTTCCTCATGAGTCCTCCTCCCGGTCTCACTGTTTTTCTGTGGTTGTTTAAATTATTTTTGTCAACATAATTGGAGTTTGTGGAGTTTGATGCGCCAATTTTCGGTAAAAGGGACACGTTTACTTTCTCACATAAAGCAGATGGATCAGTTTTCCCCAGCAGCCTTCTGCCAGTAAAATATTTTCCCTCGTCACTAAGCGCACGTAAATACTCATAAATACGTCTTCGCCAGTAAAAGGTTTAACCCTGCGCCCCATTTACAGCCTGGGAAATGGCAGCGGGGGCAGGAAAATGAATAGGAGGCGTTTCAAAGGAGATGGCTTTCTTTGGGAATTAATTTAACGTAAACCTGGCTTTTCCAATCCCTCCTGCCTTCCTTCTCTTTCTCTCCGTCCTCGAAGCAGGCCTCACGCATTTTTTATTGGAGGTGACAGGAGGGAAAGTGGAAGCTTTTACCCGGAACACAGATAAATAGCTGCTGAACGCAGAGCGGGCACGTCGGATTCCCCGCTGCTCTACCCCAGAGCCAGGGCCATGCTGCCACCGCAGTGCAGTACGGGTTTGGAGATGCTTGCTTCTCCCCTAGCGCGTGAAATATGTTGACTGAAACTCACTGTTCATGGAGAATATACTCCGAAGAAAAAGACCCTGGGTAGTTATCAGTCCAGTTGTCTTTGTTCTTTCTCGTGATTGAGGGGGGCCTGTGCCTGAGCAGAGACGAGGAAGCTCGGCCCCTCACACGCAGACACGGTGGAACCCTGGCTACTTCACACCTGGACGGTGGGGAGGCGGTGGAGGAGCCTCATTTCAGAGACAAGGAGATTGAGCTTCAAAAGACCAAAGGTCACGCGGCTAGCGAATGTAGAACTTGGCATGAATCCAGACTTTCCACACTCTCCATTTGCAAATCTGTACCTAAGTACAGACAGGGAGGGAAAATGGTAATGGTAATGGTAATGGAAAAAGCCACAGGGCAGGAACCAGACGCACCCCCCATGTACTCTGCCTGGGCCCATGCTGTGCACCTAATGCCTTATCTTTTCTAACCTTCGCAAGGTACCATTGGAGTCCCAATCTCGGAGTTGAGAAAACGAAGCTTAGGTGGGTAAATAATCTGCCAGGCGGGCACAGTGACCTGGGTCCTTTCTTTAGACTCAGGAGTATGTAAATGATTGATGGCAGTTCAAAGGCCAATTGGGGATGAATTGACACATTTTAAATATCACTTCATCTCATTGGCAATACTTGAGCAGAGTCTAGCAAATTACTTAGGTATTTTAGAATTTTAACATCTCATTTTTCTTCTTTGATGGAATCAAATAATTGTTTCAGCTCATTTGTATATTGTAAAAGTAACGTTATAAGCATTTTTTTTGCAATGTCAATATAGTCTGTTTTCCAACAAAATGGTGTGAGCCCTCCTCTTTTTAAAAAAATATATTTTATTAATTTTTTACAGAGAGGAAGGGAGAGGGATAGAGAATTAGAAACATCGATGAGAGGGAAACACCGATCAGCTGCTTCCTGCACACCTCCCACTGGGGATGCACCTGCAACTAAGGTACATGCCCTTGACCGGAATCGAACCTGAGACCCTTCAGTCCACAGGCGGACGCTGTATCCACTGAGCCAAACCAGTCAGGGCATGAGCCCTCTTCTTAAGGATGTTGGAAAATGCATACAACCCCCATATGTTCCATGCCCTCATGTGCCTTCCGTGTGAATTTCAGAGTGAATTACTAACCCCACTGAATCACCCTAGTGTCAGGCTATATACTGGGCTGTGTACTTGTTTCTATGCCACTTGGGGTAAATCTAAGGCTGTTGTGTGTGGTTGGCTGTTGAAAATTTGGGATCCTAGGGGGCAGATAGGACAGCACAGATGATGGATCACAAGGCTGTGTTTGTCCTCACTCCTCTTGGCCCTCCTCCTTGCCCCAGTTACCCTGGAAAGTCATGTCACTCAACCCTTCTATTTCACCAGAATCTTCTCTTTTTTCATTTTTTTCTTCCCCAAATTCTTTCTGTATCCACGAAGGAGAAGATTTCAAACCCCCACTACTTGAATCAACAGTTATCATTTGCAAGTAACAAGACGCCACGCCAAATGGACCTAAGCAAGAAGTGGGATAGATTGTATCAGGGAACCCAGAAGTTCCAGGGCAGGGCTGGTTTCAAACAGAGCTGAGTGCAGAGGGCCCAGCAGTGAGCAGGATGGGCCTCCTCCCTGGGCTCAGCTGGTTCCTGTTAGGCTCCAGTGGTGGACAGCACGGTCAGTTCCTACTGTGGTTTGTATGTTCCAGGACAGAGGGAGTGAGGGTGTCTTTTCCAATAACCCTGTAAGAGTCTTAAAATTTATTGTGATCAGACTGACCACAGCCAACTCAGGAGATCCTGCTATCATAGCTGAAGGCAAGTTTCCTGCTTCAGCCCTAGGGAGACATCAGCAAGATCACAGAGATGACTTGATAAAGGGAACCCCAAAGGAAATTGGATAACTGTCAGAAAAATGCAGGGGGGTTAAATTGAGGCAAACAGCAAGAGACTCCTACATCTTTTGTGTGGAAATCTCTCCCATGTTAGATTAGCACCAGAATAGGCTCATTTGCATGATCATCATGTTCACTGAGGTACTTTTCCCCTCAACAGAAAAAAGCTCAGTATTAGAATTTCCTTTAGAGGACTCCTGTGTTACTTTTAGCCCAACTTTTAACTCAAACTTCAGCTGGCTCTTAAAAAATAATCTCTTTTCACTCCTTATGCTGAGAAACTTTTCAAAGTAATAGAGGTAGATTTATTTCTATGATTCTTTAATGTTCGAGTGCATGGACAAACTGAATGAGAGCAAGTCGAGCGTGGCCTAATGGAGGGTCTGTTTTAATGGGTTGATAAAATTGATTTGCAATTTCTGCACAGCTTCTTCGCAGAGATAGAAGAAGCCAGAATGGGCTGTTGCCATAATTTGAGGGTGCCCATAAATTAATATTCAAATCTGTTTGAAAAAAAGAAGTCCTTGTTTTTTATGTTGTTTCAAAATTGCAGTATTTAACAACAGAATGAATGATTGTTGATGATAGGTTGAATTGTGAAGCTTTTATAAGCTAAAAGTAGTCGTTATACATTTATAGTTTACATATGGACAGTCTTTACTGTTTTCCTTTATGGCTATAGTGAGAATATTTGGGGTGTAATACGTAAGATGTACACTTAGTAATTTTAAATAATAGAATGAATACAGAATTCATTGCACAGTTCTTGACTCCTAATAAGCTTTAGACCAATTCTTGCTATTATTATTAATAAAATAATGATGATGATGATAGTGTAGGTTGGAGATAGCAGTCCTATATAGAATTATTAAAGATTAGATAATATCAGATATCTATTAGGAGGCCCAATGGAAAACTGAGAGGAGTGTAGTTCAATCACATTTCCTCTGGCATATAATTTACAGATTCAAGTATGTACATGTGTGTATGCATGAACATACACAATGCAATAAAATGTACACACACACACACACACACAAATACCCTGTGTTCAAATGACCAATGGCAAGCTGAAGCCCACATAAAGTAATGATCTCTGATTATCTCCTTTTGGAGCAGAACATGAGACTAGACAGTAAGTATAAGATTGTTACATCCTTGCAATGCTTTTCTTAACAAAAATGAGAAGCCACAGGCAATACAGCTAATCAAAGGGAAAATGGCATTCCATTGAATTCCAGCCTCTTAGAACACAGAGGTATTATCATGGTCCCTCAGTGTTCACTGGCACCAAACCTCTCCTTTCTCGCTGTCTCCGAATATGGTCCTAAGGGTAGCAGAGTATTCTTACTGAGCTTGAGCTCATGGTTCCTTTCCATATCCCAGCATATAAAGTACCTTTAAATAATTCTAAACATATATTGAAAGGAGTTTAATATTACTTCTCCAAAAGAGAACCTTTGCATTGTACATCTGTGTGTCTTATGGGCTGATGAATATAGATCTTAGCAGCTTCCAGACTTAGTTTTGCTGACTGTGAAATGGAGCGAGTCCCACTTCCACTGTATAGTGTGACACTTGGGGCATCTGTAAGTCTTCAGATCCTCTGCACTTACTGTTTGTGTATTCATCCTTCATTGTCTTTAAGTAGACGGTTCTCCCCCTTTCCATACTCCAAGAGTTATGTTTCCACTAGTAACCAAACAACTTAAGGAGATGGTTTTGTGTCTTCTTTATTCCTCCACATTACCTATGGGACATCCAGACAGTTTCTTTTTCATGCATAGTTTTCAGTTTGCTGTGGGAAAAAATGTCTGACTCAGTGCATCCTCATCTATAGAGTCTCTCTATGGATACAGAGCTGGACCACAATTGCTCAGAGCAGTAAACCATGGACACCAACTTTCATCCATTTCTTCTACCAGCTTATTGCACAGGAGGATTTGTCACTAGGATTGACTTTCCCTTGAAATCTCAAAGATCTGTGCATTTCTCGCAGGCAGGAGTCTTATTCAAGCAATTGCTGTCTTCCTTCTTTTTCTCTCTGTGCCCTTCTTTATTTGTGACACCTGGAGCAAAAGCTCCTGTATCTAAAATCCATTTTATTGTGTTGCACAATGATCAGATGTTTATCATTTTTTATAGAGTCTTTCCATAAAATGTTCAGACCTAGGTCAATGGAGGTAGGGCGGAATGAGAGAAGAAAGAGAGAAGGAACAGGGAGGAGGAGAGGGAAGAAAGGAAAGAAAAAAATAACTTTTCACTATATGCCTTTTAGTGTTATTTAAAATTTTATAATGGCATTTTATTGTTGATCTAATTACTTCACAAAACAGTTAAATAGTCAAGCTGTAATTAGCCAAGACAGTTATTTTTTTTTGTGGTCTTATTTATTTACATTTAGGTTTTGGTTGATTCTAGGACAATATTGAACATAATCTATCAATATATAGATAGTAAATCATTGAATTAACTTCTCTTTTTTTCCAATACAGTATTGTTGGGGCCATAGACACAATCTATGGACCATTGAAAGCTGGTTGTCCAGACTCAAAGTCATGAGAAAGTCCCTGCCCGATGCTGGCCCCACCACAAACACCTCCAGGAAACTTTATTTAGGGAATTGCTAGTCTTATTGACATTTTGGGACAGATTTTAATTTCTTGAAATCCTTAGGAAGGAAAAGATTGCAAACTCTTGTCCTCAAATACCAATCATAATTAATGACAAGGAAGCAACATGTGGATAACACAGAAAAGTCACTCAGTTGCTGTAACACCAAATGGAAGTGTAATCTATGTGCTGGATAAAACTGTGGTCCCTCCAAGGTGTTTTTGATTCAGTTAGATAAATGAAACAAAACAAGATCTCAGAAATCCCTTTGTTCCTGACTTCATAAAGCTTTAGTATGGGTAATGGTGAGAATTGGATTCCATTGAAAATACAGTTCTTGATTATGTATTATCTTGAGTGGGAGCTGGTTATTTTATGATAGTTTTTACAGAAAATAAAGCTTCTTAACCATTTTAAAGTGGCTGTACTGCCTACAACTCAATTCTGCCTCAATAAACTTCTTCCCACTAAATTTTAAGAGCATTTTGTTCATCTTCTTATCCTCCTCCTGTGCGTACTGGAAACTTGTCACCATCGGTAGCTTCCTGACCTGCTCTAGGTTCTCGTAACTAGTTCAGTTGGTACAACAGTTGTATTTTTCTTCTAATGCTCTGTTTGCAGGAAAGTCTTCTTCTATCTTTATCTTCACGGCTGTGAGCATCTTCTGTTGTTACTTGTGCGTGGACGGTCTCACCTACATTCAATGTGGTGACTACCACATTGTATAACCTGCTGGCTTCCCAAGGCTGCACCTCCAACCAGATCACCTCCCTGCACATAGGCACTTCCTATCCAGCTGCCTGCAGGCCTCTGACACCCATGTGTGCATAACTCTACTTCTTCATTTAATCCCTCCCCATTACCTACCGGCTCTTCCCTTGGTGTCCCTTGTGTCATGAACACTGCCCAGTTGCTCCAGTGAAAATTGCAGACACCGACCTCATTCCCCTCCCCAGGCTCTCTGACCACCTGCTCCACCTGTGCTGTGTGTGACATGCAGTTTCCTGGGTCCTCTCCTGGAATTCTGATTCAGGAAACTTGACCTCGGACTGAGGAACTGTGTATTAAACAGTCAAGTGACTTGTATGACTGTACACCTTTGGGAAACACTATTCTTTTCTCTCCCTCCCCAGATAAATCCATTTCAAAGTCCTCCATGTTCTGATTTATGAACCCTTCAGAATTCATTCACTTTTTTATCCCATGAAACAGAGATGAGGCCCCGACATCTCCTCTCTCACCACTCTGCCCTCCTCACTCATGTCTCCTGCAGGTTGCCCTGACCCCTCCCCTCGCTAGCTCCCATCCTTCCCCACCTGCCACCTCCTTCACTGTCCTTTCCTGCTGAGGAGCGGCCCTAAAAAGGTATTGACTTCAAGGTTGTGGAATAAGTGCCTCAAAGTATTCACTTAAACAAGCATATCCATGAGGCTCTCTGTGTGTATGCTCTGGAGGTCCATCTTCAGGTTTGAAGCTCTATGAAGACAGAAGCCAAAGCATCCCTGATGCCTGGCACAATGGTTTGCCATCAAGTTAATGGAATCAATCAATGACTTTATGAATTGGAATTACTAATATGCAAAAGTATGATTAATGAACACAACCAGAGCTGACAATTCAAGAGAGGAATCAGTAAAAAGTGGAGGAGTTTGGATGGATACAAACTCCAAATGCTCTAGGGCTATCTCTATGGGCACTAATGACAAATGCTCTAGGGCTATCTCTATGGGCACTAATTCAAAAAGAGAAAACAGGTTGGTGGGGAGTTAGGAGAACAACTGAAGGACTTGTATGCATGCATATAAGCATAATCGATGGATGCAGGACACTGGGGGGTAGGGGAAGCCGGGGGAGGGTCAAGGGGGAAAAAAGGATACATATGCAATAATCTTTGTAATACTTTAAGCAATAAAACAAAATTAAAAAAAGAGAAAACATTGACCCCCAAATAGGATAAAACCTGCTCTAGATTTGCATGTGAACAGTCTTTTACAACCTGTTGGGAGGGCTCCTGCACAAACTCAGATATTTATTTAAATTATGATCAGAGCTATTAAAATAAAATTAGTCAAGCATGCTATGTAAATGCCCCTTCAACATATTGAGATTTTGAAAATTTCCATTAAACAGATGAGAACATAATGGAAGCACACTTTCCCTATAATAGTTATTAACATAGCTAATTGTTTGTATTCGTTGAAACCCTGAGTGTCTAACTATTCCTGCGACATGCAATCATTCCAGCTCAGACAAGAGAAGGCAGTGGTAGGATAGAATAAAGAAATAGTGCAACTACAGAAATGTAATGCTGTGAATTTGGGCATAATAAACACTGAATTAAAAAAAAAAAAGCTTCTTAAGATGGTGAAGTCCAGTTGGTGCATTCTGTCACCTTCCCATATGTCTTCCCAATGCTTAGCAAAATATATTAGCAGTGTTGGGATCAGGTTGGGACAGGTGGATAAGAATTACCAATACCCAAGTACTCTGGGCACCATTTTTTATTTTGAAAAGGGGTTGAAAGAGCCCCAGAAAGAACCATTGGGACACACACACACACACACACACACACACACACACACCACATTCCAGTACCAGTCACATTTTCATCTCTGCCTCAGGCAGAACATTTCTCAGCAGGATGACAACAGCCACAGTGCCATGCAGTCTCCTATTAGGAGTTCAAAGAGGATTTTCCTCCTCCACCATCCTTCACCCCCATCACACACAGGGGAGGGAGGCCCACAGACCAGATGTCTAAATATTTTACAGTTATGAATTCCACTAACACCATATTAAATATATTCTATCTTCATATATTGACAAGTATATAGTCACAAAGGCAAACTTTTAAAAATATGTAATTTAAATCTTTTGTGAGACTGAAAATTGGCAAACTAACAAAAAGTACTAAATTTAATTACTATTGTAGATATCTATGTATCTTATTTGAATAAGTAATAACATATATGTTTATTTATTACATGTAATATATCTTCTTACTTTCATTTAATCAATATCACAAATTATATCATTAAAATTTTTACAAAATCTGTGCTCTATTGGTAGCAATGGGCTAAAGGATTTTCTGAAATGTAACTATGCAAAGTAGAGCATATTAAGTAAGCTATAAAATTAAAAAAACTCTTATGTTTTAAAAAGTTACTTGGCTTAAGTCATGGAAATGACCTCAAGATTAAAAACAAATTAAAATAAACTAATACAAACTTTTTAATCCAATTTATTTACATAAAACTGAACAAATATAACAATTGTGGTACTATTACTACTGATTTTTTTCTTACTTCTGTGCACTTGGAAGCTATTCAGGAATCCACTAAGAAATTTAATAGAAAGAGATGCTCATTAAGACAAATCTGGGTGAAATTCCTGAATTTCAAGATCAATAACAATAAGAACTTTGGAAAAACAAATAGCAAGCCATTAAGAGTGCTTACTTTGGGCGTTGGGAGTACAAGTAATATGTACTCTATGTACCTTTCTGTCATTTCCAAATTCTCCACAAACTGCACATGCTACTTTTTAATGAGTAAAAAAATAAACAGTATTCTTTGTAAAATTACACCAGCTCATATCTATTAGCCACTTGCACCCAAGTCTCCCCTTAACTGTTATGCTATTATATTAGAGCTATTTGTTAAGAACATTTCATTGTGAAAGAGCACATGAATAAGGCATTTAATTGCATAAGGGATTTGTACAGAAATCATTTTAATAAATCAAGCTCAGAACATCTGCAAACATTTGTACCTAAACTATATGTTTGTAGGAACAACAACCAAAAAGCTCGAAAGCTCAGAATCAAAATGAAGATGAATTATTTCAACACCAACCTGCTGCCAAAACCACAGTAGAAAATCACTGTTGTTCTATACACAAGTCTTATTTGTTTAATGAAGTTCAGTTGTCTTGATGCAAAATAGCAAAGCTTTCCAATTAGAAAAACAAAGTTTTCTTTAATACATACCCAATGAGAAAATCAGAGAGTAAGGAGCGTAACACCAAATGAATTTTTCTTTGGTTTTCTCATTCCAAGATCAATTTGTGTGTTTTTTCCAAACAAAATACATTCCCACCATTCCTGACACAACATAATTGAGAAGCCACACTGAAACCACAACAAGAAGACACTCACTATGAAAAATTGATAGAAAAAGAAGTTCAAATATTAATTTTCCTATTTATCAAAGTGCATGTACTACGTAAAACACACAGTACTTGGTCGGTGTTTAGTATTTCTACCTCTAGTTTGTTTCTTGGGCATTCATTGGGTAAAATAAAGGAAATAAATTGTGGGTAAAAACAAAACAAAAATAAAACACCAGACAATTTGCTTGCTCAGCATTAACTGTCTGATGTTGTTAATGATTTTCTTACTCCCGTGCACTTGAAAATATTAGTTGTTGATGTCATTAAAGCAAGGTATAGAAATCAACATCTCTTCTCAAAAACTTAAACATAGAGTAACCATTACCATGTGACCCAGCAATTCCACTCCCAGGTATACATCCAAGAGAATTGCAAATATATGTCCCTACTCACACACATGAACCTTACACAGATGTTCCTAGCAACATTATTCATAATAGACAAAAAGTAGAAGTAACCCAAATGTCTATTAACTGATGTAACAATAAGATGGAGAGAAGAGTCCTGATGACATTGTTTGCGGTGCTGGATCTAGTCATGCTGGCAGGAGGTATTATATTTGCACTTTTAATTTATGCAAAAAACAGTAAGTTCCTTATTTTTTTATTAGGACAATTTGAAATAGTTCTCTATCATTGACAACTAAGAGATCTTAAAGATATAAGAAGTTACTGGAGCAAGGGCTCAGATAGAAAGAGAGATGAGAAAAAAACCCATTGATGGGGTCAAGGTAGCTAGTGGCCACACTGAGTTCAAGATCAAGTTCTTTTTGCAAAGGGTCAATGGCCTGAGGACAGATGTGTGATCTAAGACACAAATAGAACCAAGTGGAATGACTCAGCTCTGCTCATGTGAGCACCTGGTGACACATTACCTCCCAGGCATGGGATCAGGACTCTCTGACTCCTTCCACTTAAGGGACCACTTAAGGGATAAATTACACAGCATGGAGGAAATCCCACAGCTTTTAAACAAATTCTTGTAGGAAGGCTTTCTGGAGAGTTTGAAATTAATTTGTGTTTATCCATATTGAGAGCAGTTAACTGACTAACCACCATAATTTGCCACTCTTGCCCTAATAAAACCTGGTCAGAATGACTTCAATCTGAAATGACTCTCTAATTAACAATGTCTATTCAGGTGCCTGGGAAAAGCTAGTTAAAATAACCAACTGTTCAGCATCCTTGAATAAGAAGGGAAGAATGCCCATTCATAATTGAAATGGCAACTGACCATGCTTAGTATCACTTTTTTTTTTTAATGATATGACGAACAACGTGATTAGTCATTGTTTTAACCACCAATGATGTTATTTGGGCTGTTGATCCACTGGTATCATTCTGATGGCATGGATTAATCAGGCTTTATTTGGTAATATCAAGCTCCCATTTGCAGCAAGATTGTAAGTATGCTGTGGCTTACATCATTTATCAGCTGAGTCTCCACTGACTGAAATATTAATATGATGTGGTCACTGTGTTAAGGTCTGTTTTGTTTTTTTCTTACCCCCTCTTGTTCATTTCCTATTACAAATTTATTCTGAGTCAAATTCACTAAATTTCTGAAACAGAAATACTGCTTGTGATTCATAGATTAGAGGTTACCTTCTATGACTCAATTGGAAATATGCTTTGCTCTTTGGGTGGTTGAGGCTTCCTTTATTTAAAAATCAAGTCAACACACTTCAAATAGCAAGTTATGTTTTTTCAAGAGATTCATATCCTATTTATGATCCTGTCAAAATAATTTCCACTCAGAGAAAATGTAGTGACTTTTTCTATCTCCTAAGTGGCTTTGGTTTCTCAAGTATCCAAAATGAATCAAAAGACAATAATAAAGGTGCATTTATACTCATTAATTCATTCAACAAATATTTATTAAGCAAGCAATGTGCACTGGGCTGAGGAGAGAAATTAACAAACAAAGCAAACACTGTCCTTAATGGGATAGTTGTAAAAGATCCATAGGAAATTTCTCCAAGAGGAACAATTGGTACATAAATATTCTTGAGAGTCAGAATATCTTACCCACTTTATAGAATAGGAAAGTCCTAATGAAATAGTTGTATCTTCCACACTGATAATGAGATATGCTTTTCCCCTTTCAAAATCAATTTTATATAATGATGTGTATGCAGTAAATACACTATCAAACTTTATATTTTTGCATAGTGTGTCACTTGCTAATGCTGAAACATAATCTGTCTTGTTAATTCTTGCTATCAATAGTAAGTTTGAACCTATTGTTTGCTAAGGGAATAAGACCACAAATTCTGTTGTTGAGAACGTATTATTCCATTTTTCTTAGCAAAAGAAACTGTAGAGTCCGCATATTTTTGAGTAACCATAGACTGTCTTTTCAAATTTTATGGCAATAGGTTGAGAATTCTTTTTCTTATAGAGCCATTCAAGAGATGTCTTGAGAACTCACATAGGAGAATATTGTATATTTTGGAAAGATTATTATCAAGAGAAAGATGACATATTAATAATCTCTGTAAATGGTAGGAGAATGCTGCCCATGTCAGTGAGGCAGATAGGCCCTTCCTATCAGAGAGAAAGCAAATTTCTTGGGAGTGTGGTCCAAGACATTAAAGTCAGATCTAGGACACTTTAATGGAAACAGTATGGAAGAATCAGCGGGTTTCCTTCCAAATTATTACCAACCAATAAGATCATCTCCTTTTGTCCACCTCCATTTCTGAGACAATGTTAGAGCTACATGAAGGACTGAAGAAGAGGAGATTTATATATAACTAGAGGCCTGGTGCACAAAATTCCTGCAAAAGTAGGCCTTCCTTCCCCCCGCTGCTGGCACCAGCTTTCCCTCTGGCATCTGGGACCTGGCTGCCAGCAGACACCCAGGATCCAAGCTTCCCTCACAGCCCAGGCTTCATCTGGAAGGACATCCGGTCTAATTAGCATGTTATGCTTTTACTATTATAGATAATATTTTCTTATGCCTATCAGAGCTAAACCTGGCCATGGACAGGTGGCCAGACTAAGGTCAGCCAGCTTTGCTGCAACATTACATAGATAATGAAGAGCTTCACACACAGAAGTTCCCCTCACTGTTCTTATCCCTGAGTCTCACAGAAACAGGTATTGAGTCTAAATTTTGGAAAGTAAAAATATGGGTAGTAGGTGAATGTTACATTTTGTTCACCTAGCATCTACCCATCCCACTCTGGCAGCATTATTTCCTTCTCAGAGTCCACATCTAACCTTGTTTTCATCCATGGGATTCAGTGAGACTAACATTTCCCTCCAAGAGCTCAGGGCTGAGCAGACATTTCAGATCTGGGGACAGAGTATGCTGTCCCCAACTGTCCCTGGGATCCCGGGCAGGTGGCCCATGGGGGCAACAAAGAGCTTTCAACTTGACTCCTACTGTAGCTGCTGGAACCAGTCCATCTTTCCCCCTGGATTTTCTATGAATGTGAGGCCTAGGATTCTGTTGTCACTACATTACCATACAGGATGTGCTTGCCTTACAGCAAGGCTAATGCGATGGAGGCAGAGCTCAGAAATTGAGAGAGATGTCTTGATCTGAAGTCTGGTATATTAATTACATCTCTGAACTTTTCATTTGCTTCAAGAATTAAGTTAAGTAATTAATTAAATTTTATTTACTTTTAAAGTTAGGATGAAATGACTTTCTTTCTGCCAATTGCACCCTAAAAAATTATATATATATATATATATATATATATATACATATATATATATATATATATACTCATACATATATGCCATATGCAAGTAATAGATAATCTTAAAGCCTGATTAAGGGCCACTGTGTAGGGAATCTGGCTGCCTAATGTACAAATTCCCAGGTTGCCACTTACAAGCCTAAACAGTGGATTCAACTACTCTGGACTTCTGGGTCTCCCATATTGAAGTCATGGACCACAAAATCTGACCTTGCAGATTCTATGAGTATTAATTAAAACAGAGAGAGAGGGGCTGAGTAGCAAGTTTTAATCCATGTAAACAGCTTCCCCTGGAATATCCTCCAGAGGACACATTTACATGGCATACCATGTGAGGAGTGTGAAACCAGGCACTGCACAACTGGAAAGCCTGGAAGACATAATGAGGTCACCTAGATCCGTGTAATCCCAGATATGTTCCTTCATGTGATCCCCAGAATGTCACGCCTGGAAGCTACCCAGATGATCATGTAACTACTTCATTACGGAAAAGAGGAAACTGGGCTCACCAAGTGGCAAGGTAGAAGGTACGGTCATATGGCCAGTTTTTGGCAGAGCTGAGCTGGGATTTCAAGGTCTCTGCCTCCTTTAGTGAGTGGCCTTTCTATGTCCCTTTCGTTGCAACCATGGGGAAGACAATAGTGTTGAACTAAAAACCCAGGTCTGAACAGCTCTGTTTAGAATGCTACCAGCTGGTGTGCTTATTTCTAGAGTCAAAAACATTAGGGGGGAAAAATGTTGGGCTAACCTTTTGCAGGTGAGGCTGAGTGGCAGTTGCTATGCAACCTGACAGGAGGATTCACAGTCTGCGGGAGATGAGTGGGAAGAGGCTGCATTTGACTGAAAGTTGAGGTGTGGGCGAATAATGTGGGGCTGGGGCAACCAAGTCGGCTTCCGGTACACACATTTCTAATGAAATATGAATGGTAAAAAAAAAAAAAAAAATACATTTTCAGAGTTTCGGGGTGCCCACATGTTTAGCTAAAATATTTAGATAATTGTCGTTAGGGTTTTTTTTAATTGAATATGTAGACACATGTGATCATGCAGAAGAACTGTACTGTCTTTATGAGATTCCATTTTTTCACTTTGAAATTCAGTCCAATTATTAGATTGAAAATAGGGTCAACATAGTCTCAAAGCGATGGATTGTTTGTTTTCTCCCAAAAACAAACAAATCAAAATTACACAGCTAATGAAAAAACATGAGTCCAATCATTTCTATATTTCAAATAATGAAGACAGGATTTTAGAATTTTAAACAATTATTTGATCCAAACAAGCAAATTGAGGTATTATTAAAAGGGAGCATTTAAAAAATTCTTTTTTTTTTAAATTAATCCTTACCTGAGAATATTTTTCCCATTGGGAGTGAGGGATAGAGAGACAGAAGCATCCAGTGAGAGAGACAGCCACATGGATGGTGGCCTCCTGCATACACCCCAATAGGGAGGGGCCAGAGATTGAATTTGCAAGCCAGTATGTGCCCTTCAGTGTGAGGGCTGGCACTCTAACCACTTATTACATTTGGAAATGTGCAGTCACCTGATAAGGGCCACTGGCAAAAACACTCAGTTTAATTATGTCCACCGAAACTCAGAGCGAAGGCAGACCCATGCCCTGGGGTCAGACCTAATCAAGAAATTGGGTCCTCATTTAGTCTGACTTTCCTGCCCAGTGTTAAGGGGATGGATCTCATGATATCGCCAGGAACTCAAGGCCCACCCAGATGTGATATAACTTCCTGTTATTCTAGTGTTTAATAAACTCCTTCCAGTGCTGGCTCTCTCTGTCTGTCCCTTGAGTCACAGGGCAGACCCCACACCCGGCCCAAGCTTCTATTCTATTTTTGTGTCTGTCTTTTCATTTTTCTCTAATCCCAAAAGCGCCTCCAATTTAAAAGACATCTCTCTCTCTCCGTGCTGGACGCGAAGAAGAGACCCCAGCCCAGCAGAGTCACCATCGTTTCCACCATCTCCTTTTCATGCTTCCCTGACTCTCCTGTAATTTCTCTTCCTTGCAAAGCTCGTGAGTTCTGTGTGGCTTTGTTGGTTTCCCAAAGCCTATGTCCCCTGCTGTGTTCTTCCTCTATTGTGTTTCACTTCTCAGGTTGAAGAGCCTCATTAGTTGAGCTTTGTCTTTGTCTGCTGTTACTCAGGGCATATCTGTAAGCATAGTTAATTCTCTCAAGATGTGCTCTCCTCTGAGGACCTCACAGAAAAGCAACCCACAACCAAGAGGCAGAAGTTTAGCTCTTCAGAAGAGGGAAGGTAGCTCTCCTCTGTCTCCTGGTTTTTCCTGTGGGGTGTGAGGTCACTTCTAAGTCTAGTTAACAAGAAGTTAGTTTCAAACATAATGTTCTACTTATCTTGTAATATTGAGAAGGAAACTGGTCTTGCAAGGAATGTCAGGCCATAACAATGCACTGCAGTGGTGGTGGGGGAAGGTCGTTATTGCTGGTCCCAGGACAGATCATCTGATATGACCTGGGAACCCAACACCTGGGGACCTTCCTGTAAGCCCACAGGGGGCAGAACCATATCTGCAAGATAAAGACCCCAGAAGATTATATAAAGCAAAGCCTCTGTAAGTTACTCACTCTGATTTGGAAACTCTTTCCCTGGGTCCACTAATTACTAATGTTAATAAAAAGGACTTCTTCCCTTTCTCCATGAAGCATGCTTGGCATTTCTTTGCTCTTCTGTAACAATATATGTGGGACGACCCTCATTCCAAAAAAATCTACTGATATCCTCAAGTCCCTCCTGCTATAAAATGTCTAAAACTCTGAATAAAATGTATATTAAAATAGCCTTTGAACACACAACAGTGACATGAAGTGGGACATCATTTCAAAGGGTATTGAGGCAGGAAGCTTTATAATATTTCTTAGTAAACAAATAATCTTTGCTATAATCCAACATAATAATATTTTCCTTATGATTTCTCATTTTTGTCATACTTGTAATTTAAAATTCCCTATTCCAGTGCTATAAGACATTCTTCTAAGCTTTCTCTTAAAAATTAAGGTATTCTCTTTTATATTTAAACTATAAATCCACCTGGAATTGCTATTTCTATCTACTATGAACCTGAGATTCAATTTTATGTGTTTCTACAGAGGATTAACCCAGTATAATGTATTAACTAGTCCATCATTACTGCAGGAACCTGTGAGAAAGGCTAGGCAACACATAAACTTTTACATATGTGTGATCATGCTTTGTGGCTTTCTGTTCCGTTCTGTTGTTTATTCTATCATGCCAAGAAAGATACACTTACAAGATGAATTATTTTAAAGTGAAGAAACAAATAATCTCATTTTTACATTATCCCAGAAAAAGAAAAATAACTATAGCCAGAATGATCCCTATATCATATTTCAATCCTTAGTACATCTTTCAGAGCAAAACCTGAAAAGAATCACATATATAGATACACATACACACATATACCAGAGTAATAGTTATTGCTTTCATAGTTCCAGAAGAAATATTTCTGGGTAAATATTAGTCTACAGAATCGGCATGACAGAATTGAAATCACATATATTAATGCCATGTCTCTCTCCATCTATATCATTCCCAAGTTAGGTTATTTAATGGACTATAAGCATAATTTAAATTAAGAAATCTATAAATCTATTTTATCACATTATAAAGTCATAGTATAAAACCAATATGGGAAAACATTTAATAACATTTAATATCCAACTTAAACAATGCATGATATTAATAAGCTAGGAATTTAAAAGTTATTTATAATAAAGAAAATCCACCTGAAATCAGCAGCTAACATTGTACAAAGAGAAATAAATCAGAGTCATTCTGATGAAAAGTATTGTTATCATCAAAAATTGCTGGTTGATATTAATAAAGAAAGAAAGCAAAGAGAAGGGCAGGCATTGTAAGCAGGGCCATCTGGGAAGCTTTACTAGGAAGCTACAGCTTCATGCTTTCTGGGACCCACAGGCCCATTTCCTGAGGTCACTGGGGAAGAGATCAAAGGGGGAGATGAGTGCATGCACAGGGAAGTTGGGGTGCTATAGGGACAGTGCTTGCTTGTCAGTCTAGCCCAGGAGAAAGATCACTGGCTAAGAGAGTGAGGCCACTGTAAACATGGAAATGTTGGACTAAACTAGACTTTAACATAGAACAGGAATTCTGGGCAGTGGCCTTAATCCTGGCCCTGCTGATCGGACTTCTTCCATGGTGAGCTGGATGAAGATGGGACCTTGGAGGGGAATTCCCTTAATTTTACAGCACCAATAAAGCTTTCTGCAGAACCCCATCCTCCTGTGGGGGCCTCGGGAAATTCTTCTCTTTGCGGCACCCCTCAAACTCCACTTCCACCGATAACAATATGAACAATCCAATTTTTGTTATCACCACTCTGATTTAATAATGTTCTAAAATCATAGCCAGTGGAATTATAAGACACCAAAAACATTTTAAGAGAAATTAATACTAAGATGAGACAAAATTCTCCTTATGCATAGAAGATATTATTCATGAAGATACAAGTAAAAACACTAGAAAAATTAAACTGAAAAACCATTGTAAAAATGGAAGCCTTGATACTTTTGCAGACTCAAAAATAAATATGACACTGCAATAACATCTCTATATATTAATAGTAACTAAGACAGGATGATGTGAAAAAATAAATCAAGCATCTATTTAAACAAAACTAACAGACATGAAATACCCAGGGGTAATAATAAGCTTCCATATGGTGAACCTATATGTTAGATAATTTTTTCTATGAAAAGTATGCAAAAACAGTTGAATAAATGAAAAAATGATCCCCATTCAACTCTGAATATCAGCAGGCAGTGAAATCCAGGAAACATTTTAATTTATTTTTAAAAAGATAAAATTTACCTTTAAAATTATTAAAATCTTTTTAAATAAGAATAATAAGCAAAGGTGCAAGGAAGCAGGTCTTGGTGCTCTGATAGCATCCTTGGCATAGCATTTCAGGAGATAAGTCAGATCGAGGGCCTTTATTATGTACTAGAGGCCCATGCACAAAGTTAGTGCAGTTGGGCGTCCCTCAGCCTGCCTGTGCCCTCTCGAAATCCACATCCTTAGCACTGCTGAGAAGGTGGGAGAGGCGCTTCCCTGTGGGAGCACACTGACCACCAGGGGGCAGCTCTTGTATTGAGCGTCTGCCCCCTGTTGGTCAGTGCACATCATAGCGACCAGACCAGTTGTTTCACTGTTCGGTTGATTTGCATATTACTCTTTTATTATATAGAATGGGAATTTTGAGCCTGCTTTTCACTTAAAATATTTCATCACGTGGAAATAATCAAACCTAACTTATTAGATCATCCTCAAATGGCTGTGAAAAATAACAAAATGTTGGAAATACTTAACAGGAATAAATTACAGGGGACTGATTAACTAAATTGCAGAACATTAAAAAATTAAATCTTACATAATTAATTAATAGAGTGTATACAGTAGTGAATGTCATGGGGAAAATACTCTTACTATGCTAAGTAAATACAAGTATGAATTAAGTACAACTCTAAAACATGAAGTTTTGTTTTAAGGAGTGCATAACCATCTACTGACATCTGTGGCTCTCACACATGGTAAACAGAATGGATCATACCCATGTACATGACCATGGTTAGAATTACAGGCTTTGGATTCATCCAGATCTAAGTTTGAGTCTTACTTTACTCATTACCAGCCAGGTTGTTTTGATGAAGTCACCTAACCTCTCCAAGCTTCAGTTTACTAATCAGTGAACATAGTAATACATCATTGGTTTGAGAAAAGACTGATGAAGTCATTATAGAGTATCTTATCTAGTTAGCATTGAATATTCCAAAGCTTTCATTACTCTAATTGTTAGTAAAAGTCATGTTACATCATTAATAATATAATGTAGTTAGTATAAGAAGCAAATCATACAATGAATCTCATTAAATTAAAAATATACATATTGATGTATGAATCCTAAGAAAATGATATGCATTGTTTTCGCATTTCCTTGAAAAAATAAAGAATTATCACATTTCTTGAACTCCAAGCAAAAACCTTAGCAATTTCCCCAAAAGTGGAAAAGGTGTTGGCCATATTATCTGGTTATCATGCAATAAGCAGAGTAGTGAATATAAAAAGATTAAATACCTAAACTTTCCCAGTCTATGGGAAAACAAAACAAAACAAAACAAAACAAAATACTTAAATAACTATTGTGTAAAAGAAGTGATTAAACTTGAAAGTAGACGTTATTTTGAACATAAAACACTAAACATCAGTATTATAGAGTAGACCCTAAGCTGCAATGTGAAGCAAGTTCAGCATCAAGTATTTCCATTATTACCTCAGGGGGAAAAAGGCAATAAATGAAATAAGGTGAAAAACAATGACAATGAAAATTAGAGAAAGAAATAAAAATATTGAACCAACAAAAAAAGTGGAACTTTAGCAAAAATGAAAATCAGAAAAGCAGTGGATTTACTGACAATGTTTAGGAACTGGTTATGTATACTCCCTAAGTCAGGGTTTATAACAGTCTTACTAACCTGACTGAGAAAAACTAGAGGTAAGTCACCAAGCACAATATTAGGACTGATAAGGGACATTGTCTCTTACATGAATAGAAAATATTTAAAGTGGTAGCTTTGTATGTATACAGTTGGGATGGGGTTGTGGGCACCCAGAAGACTAATTTTATAGGGGGAAAGATGACTAAATCTACATCTATTAGGATACAATAACTTAATAGAACAATCCTAACTAATAAAAGCAAAATATTAAAATTAACCGTTTCTTTGGGACGCTTAAGACACGTCCACCAGCCAATCAGAGTGGCTGTATGCAAATTAACCTAACCAAGATGGCGGAGGATGCAGCCCCGGTATGCGGCTTCTCCTGGGCTGTGGCCTCCGCCATCTTGGGAGCCTCCATCCTGGGAAGGCATCCAGTGCCCTGAGCCGGCTGATGCCTTCCCAGGCGGAAGCCTTGAGGGGCGGGACCAGCCGGCCGGCCCCTGAGGCCCCCTCCTGGGAGGCCATGGGGTGTGGGATGGCCACTGCCACCCCATCGGCTTCCCAGGCAGAAGCCTCAGGGGCTGGTCCGAGGCCCTCTCCTGGGAGGCCATGGGGTGGCCAGCGTCACCCTATCGCTTCCCAGGCTGATGGCCCAGAGGGTCAGTGGGATCTGTGGCCAACCTGAAAACTGCCCTCAGACCCTCACCCAGGCTTGCCACATCCCCTGGGGTGCGGGTCTCCACTGGGGAGCTTGACCAGCCTGCAAACAGACATTGGCCCCTCACCTAGGCTGGCCAAGCACACCAGCAGGTGGACATCTCCAGAGGGGTCCCAAACTGTGAGAAGGCACAGGCCGGGCTGAGGGACCCCCTCCCCACCCAGTGCACAAATTTTTGTGCACCGGGCCCCTAGTAACTATAATGAAAGCTTTTAAATGTTATCTATGAGTCCAGCTGGTATGGCTCAATTAGTTGAGTGTTGTCCTGTACACTAAGAGATTGCAGGTTCAATTCCCATTCAGGGCATATGCCCTGGTTTTGGGCTTGATCTCAAGTAGGGGGAGTGCAGGAGGCAGCCCATTGATGATGTTTCCCTCTCATCAGTGCTTCTATCTCTCCCTCTCCCTTCCTTTCCTGTAAAACACAAAAACAAACCAATTAAAAATATCATATTTAAAAGTTACCAAAGAATTACTCCCTCAACAGAAAACATCTACTCTTAGCTAATTTGCCAGATTCTTTTGTTACATTTATTATTTCAAAATTATATATTACTAGTGGCCCAGTGCACGAAATTCATGCACATTAAAAGGGGATTAATTAGAGGAAATACTTTAATATTGTTATCTGCCCTTTCTCTTTAATAGAAGTGTCAAAGATTAAAGAAAATTAGTAAAATGTATATGTAAATCTTCCTCCTGTCAGAGTCTGGGGTGCACCATGGAACCCTGAGTCAAGTCTTCAACCACCCACGTGCACCGCAAAATCGAGACCCAAACCTGGATGGCCCCCCTTCATTGGCCAAATCCAGACCCGGCTGGTCCCACCCTGTCAAGCCCTGCCAGGTGGGGGATGCAGTCTCAAGTCCCCTGGGTGCCAGGGCAGGGGGGCATGACCTGAGGTCCCCCATCAAGCCCTGCTGGGCAGAGGGAGTGGCCTGTGATCCCCCAGCCTGGTGCTAGGGCAGGGGCACAGCCTGAGGTCCCCTGGCCTGGTGCTGGGGTGGGGGGCACAACTTCAGGCTCCTGGCCTGGGGCCAGTGTGGGGGGCATGGCCTGAGGTCCCCTGGCCTGGTACCAGGGAAGAGGGTGCAGCCTGAGTTCCTCTTACCTGGTGCCAGGGCTGGGGGAGCAGCCTGAGGTCTCCTGTCAAGCCCTGCTAGTAGAAGGCACGACCTGAGGTACCCTGTCAAAGCCCCATGCGGGAGGTGGGTGGGCACGCAGCCTCAGGTCCCTGCTGATTGCTCCTTAAGGCTTGTTATTGGAACTTAGCCTCAGCTGTGGGTGCAAATTGACCAGAGTAATGGTAAATTTGCATATTCCTTCTTTATTATATAGGATTGGAAACCTGTGAATGGCAAATGTTACTCCAGGGCTCAGGAAAACAGAAGGAATACAGCTGTGAGCATATCCCAACTGTGATGGAACAGAGAAAAACACAATTGGTCTCAAACCTGGGGTGTGATTAAATGATACTTTGGAGCAAACCAGGGTGGGAGAGGTGGCCAGTGTGGCTGCCTGTCGACCTCTGGTCCCCATTGCACCCCAGTAGCTGTGTACAAGTAACTTCAAACCTCAAACATTTGCACCTTAGCCTTCTCATCTGCAAAACGGGATTGCCAGTGTTTACCCCACAGTGCTGTTGTGGGGACTGAGTTCATGTGGCAAATCTTTAGAATAATGCCCCACAAATAATTAACTGTGGCTATGTCCATTTAAGGAAAATGAGGGAAGTTCTCTGTTCTGTAGAGGCCAGGAAAGCTTTTCTGGGAAAACAGCCTAGAATACCTGAAGGAAGGAAGGGAGATAAGACACCTGGTTGTGACAGGAGAGAGAAGATGTGGTAGAAAACCCATCACTAGGTGAGAGCGTGCTGGGCATATTCCAGAAACAACAACAGGAACCCCTGAGAGAGGGAGATGCAGATCAGGGAAGAAGGAGCAGGCTAGCTCGGGCCCTTAGGGCGAGGCAGAAAGCTTTGGCACGTTATCAGTAGAGAAGGGGGAGAATGTTCTGATACATGCTACCAGGTCCAGTCCGGCTGCTTGATAAAGAATATACACAGGGCACTGGGGGGAGGAAGATGGAAGGGCTGAGACTTCAATTTAGTCTGGGCAAGAGGTGATGCTACTCCGACAAGGGTCATATCAGGAGCTGTTCATACATTTCCTAAGAAAAGATAAGTTCTAGGATATCAAACTTTTTTTTATATGGTTTTATTGGTTTCAGAGAGGAAGGGAGAGGTAGAGATAGAAACATCCATGATGAGAGAGAACTGTCGATTGGCTGCAACCTGCATGCCCCACCTGGGGATCAAGCCCAAAACCCAGGCATGTGCCCTGACTGGGAATTGAATTGTGACCTTCTGGTTCATGGGTTGATGCTCAACCCCTGAACTACACTCGCTGGGCCAGGAGCTTTAAAAATTTTTAAAGCCTAGAAGAAATTGTAGATTTTCAACTTCAACTAGGAAGGCTGGTATTTGCCTGTTGCACAGAGCTCAAATAGTGCTCATGTGCACACACACGTGCGCACCCTCACACACAAGTCAGAACCAAATCATACATTAAATCCTAGCAGATTAGTACTAGATGTACTAAAAACACACACCATGACTAAAATTATAAAAAAAAAAAATCATAAAATGTCACAATTTCTTCCAGCACTTAATGGAAATGCAATGGACATTAGCCTTCAGAACTACTGGATAAAATGGCATAATTATAGTCAGCACTATTATTTAACATTGTTCATCAGCTTTTAGCCAAAGCAAAAGACAAGAAGAAAAAAAAGGATGGCAAGAGGGAGGGAGGAGGGGGAAATTGAGGGTAGGCAGGATAAAAGAGGGGGGAAATCTGAGATATAATTAAACAAAATGATTCTACTTTGTTAGAAAGGAAAATTATTTTGTCTAGACAATCTATAAAAAATTGCCTGAAAAAGGCATTAAAAGTTTTAAGGGAGCTTAGGAAGGTGACTTGTTACAAATGAAATATAGGAAATCAATAGCTTACCTATGTAGCAACAATATTTACCTATATCTTAAAAGGAAATATAATCCACCTACCATAATAAAAGGAAACACGAAACCTCATTTAAAAATAAAAACAAAGGTCAGTCAATATGTAGGATCTCAAATACAAAAAGGACATTACTAGTGAGTCTACTATATACAGAATATCACTATATATATATATATATATATATATATATATATATATATATAATATTTTATAACATATTGCATGCTCTAAGTTTTATATTATATCATTTATCATATACTAAGCGGTATTATCTACCACACTGATTGCAGGCAGGAAAGAGATTTGGTATAGTTAATAAACACTGCCTATAACACTATACAATAAATACCCTGTCAGGTGAGTGAGATTAAAAGCAATTCCTTGTTTATTCTTTTATCATTTTTCTATATTTACTATGTACTGCTGGTGAAAAATGTGTAATTACATAGAAATTTCCAATTGCTTA
>PVJC01022252.1:0-27522 GCA_004026665.1 Murina feae | reverse complement strand
GAGTGGGGGGATGGGAGGACAACAGGGGGATAAGGACACATTTGTAATACCTTCATCAACAAAGGAAAAAAAATTAAAAAAGAAGAGAAAAATGTGAAAGCCCTCCAGTGTATCCAGTTTCCTTCCAATTGCTCTTCTATATCCAGGGTACCCTGCCCATAAACTGGATGAACCTCCACCAAAATGCCTCACAATGTATTATTCCTTTGCTGATAATATCCCTTTTGACTGGTGACCCTTTATCCCAACTCTTCCTAGCAAAATACCAACTCATCTTTCAAGATCAAATCCAAATGCCATCTCTACTATGAAACCATCCAAGGCACAATTCATTGCCTTGTCTCTGAACTTTCATGGTACCCTGTGTCTGCTTCTTTCATGCTATAGGCTGGTGAGATGGAATAACATGGGTTCAAATCCCAAGTCCATTACTTGCTAAGGCAACCTCAGTTTTCTGTTCTGGAAAAGGGAATAACAACGTGCCTCAATGGAATACTGGAAGTTGCCAAAGAAATAAGATCTGCATCCCACTCGACACAAGACTTGGCCTAGGGATCTCAGTAAATGTTACTTGTCATCATTATCTCTTGGAAGCAGGATGAAGTAATGGTTAAGAATGTGGGCTTGGGAGCTAGACACATCTAGGTTCTAGATTCCAGGCCTGGTTCCGTCATGACCTGACTTTGTGACCTCGGGCCAGTCATCTCCTCTCTGAGGCCCAGTTTCCTTATGTGTAAAATGAAGTAATAATAGTTTCACTGCCCCCGTCCCAAAATCTGTTGGGAAGGTTCAAAGACATAAAGTATGAAAAGTAAACCACCTAGCACAGGGCTCGTCGCATAAAAATTGCTCAGGCAGGTCTATGTCTCCCTACCACCTATAAAACTCCTTTAAGGGCATAGACAACATTTTACTTATCTTTGCAGCTCTGCACTCCCAGGCTAGCCTAGCCCAGAACCTCTGCAGCTGGCAGGCCCACAATAAATCATTGTTGAATTGAATTGAAAACCCAAACCAGATGTGCCTCCTCCCCTGTCAAGTGAAGCTTTCAAGCTGGTGGGTTGGGCCTGCTGCTCCTTCAACTCCCCCTCTCTTTAAGCTGAGAGGCCACCATTGTCTCCTGGGCTCTAGGGAATGAGACAGGATGGTAGGGAGGCATAAGAATTTTGGAGGAATACATGGGACAAGTTGGGTAAGGAAGAGCACTCTGTCTGTTCTTAGTGACTCCTAGCAAACTGCCTTTTAAGGGTGCTATCTTGAAGTTTCTGTTGAATGAAAAAGGTGTATTTGATTCCTGAAGTGATGTGCCAAAAGCCTTTCACCCATACAGTGCCCAGCTGTAGAGGAAACCCTTCTTTCCCTAAAACATCAAAAAATGGGAATAAATAAAGGTGTTAGGAGAAAGTGGTCTTCTCCTTTAGCAGAGAGGGTAAAACTGAAGTTCAGAGATGTTCAGCTCCAAAATCATGAGGCAGAGCTTCAAACCAGAGTTCAGCTGGCACCACAGGAAAGTTCTAACCACTGAGCACCCTGCTTGTAGGTTAGTCTTGCTACAGAGGAAAAGAGGTATGTATATATACCCCCACCTCCTCGAAACAACTGGAAGTAGAAAACAAGGCTTCAATGGGGAAAAATACTCCAATAAGTACAAATCAGTTTTAAAACTACAAAAAGAAATCCATGTCTTATGTTTCTGAGCCAGAACGGCGTAGACAGAGCACAAGGAGTAGAATGCTGTCCAGCACAGGGTCAAGCTTAAGTCATACACCAGAACATGGTTGTCTGGACTGTAACTCTGGCTCTGTCACATGCTAGTCTGCTTGACCCCCTAGCAAGTGACTTAACCTGCCTGTACCTCTGTTTTACCATCTATCACAAGATGCCATTAATAGCACCTCCTCACATGGTTATCTGTGAGAATTAAATGGCCTAATATTTGTAAAGCGCTTACCATGCTAAACATTATATGACTGTTTGTTAAGTAAAAATAATTACATACCTCTGTCCCTCTGTAGCAAGACTAACCTAGAGGCAGGGGTTCAGTGGTTACAACTTGCCTGCAGAGCTAGTTGAACAAAGCCCAGCCTCATGATTTCTGAACCTTAGTCTTATCATCTTTAACACAGGGATACTAACAGTCCCTACTCCAAAGGCTATTGCGAGTTTCAAATGAGATAGATAGCTCCAAAGTCCTGAGCTTAGTGCCTGACAGAGCAGTGAGTAAGCAACCATCAAAGGCAGGGGTACTCATCATCTGAATCTTGGCGAGTCCTGCTTCCCATTTTTTGACTCTTCTGGGTTAATACATGATACGTAGTTTTGGAAATCCTCCCACAGTAAAGAAACAATTTCATCATTTTGCCAGTGAAATTCCTAAACATCTTATTCGAGAGTCAGAAGAGGGAAACATTGCTGATTATTTCTAAACCACAAAAGCATGGATTATCAGCTTCCCCACTAAGCAAATGTGACCCCCAAAGCTGAAGACATCACTTTGAAGGACAAAATTGAAGGAATGACTACTTCACTGCAAACTAAACCCATCTTTGTTTGCTACCAAGTTGTTGTTGTGTGTGTGGTTGGTTTTGGGGGTTTTGTTTGTTTGTTTGTTTGTTTGTTTGTTTGTTTGGTGGGGGGAGATACCTCAAACTAGGAGCTTGCAAAATTCTTGAAAGTTCTCATTTTATTCCAGCAAATCCAACCAAATTGTCAAGACTCCAGGCCATGTGAACCTGTGTCAGAATGAGTTGCCTCTGCCCACCAACACTTCACACAACACCCAAAACCCAGCAGAGTGCACTGGGCACCAATACACATTGGTTATCGATTCCTCCATGGGAGCCTCAGATTCCATTTCCACAATGTCTGCTACATTGCCAATACACTCAGAAAGCAGCACTAAAGAGCATTTTGAAAACAGGGAGAAAAAGCATCCATCAACTCACCACTCTAACAAAACTCTTAACTTTGTGTGGATAGTTCTCTTTCAGTCTTTATCCACGTGCAGACATATTTTTACAGCATGAGTCATAGGGGAAAACTGCAGTGGCTTTAGCCAAGAACCAGATACCATACAGCTCATGTCACTAAACTTTCCAAGCAAGGGCCTTTTCTTCCTTCATTCACTCCATTCATTATCAGTCAGTCATTCAACAATCATGGATTTAACCAGGCTCTGGTGCTATTCCCTAGGGAGTACAGAGATGGAGATGACTAAATCACAGTCCCCAACCCCAAGCAGCTCCCAGTTCAATAGGGGAAACAGGAAACTCAGCAGGAAATTATAGCACATTGTGATCAATGCATAAATGCTGGGAAAGCACAAAAGAGAAAATATTAAAGGTGGATGGGGGTCAGGGGATGCAGAGATCAGGCAGAACTATACATAGGCATGAAGTTAGAGGAAACCAAGGTGTCATCAGGTAGTCAAAAATAGTTCAGAATGGCTGGATCATAGGTAGACTGCAGTGAACACAGTGAGAAAGGAATAAGAGGGCAACTTAAGATTAAAGGTTACAGTTTCATTCTGAATATTGCAGGAGAGCTTCAGGTGAATTTTAAGCAGGGTAGTAGCACAATACATTTAAGTAAGATTGCCCCAGTAGCAGATTGGAGGGTAGAAGGGAGAACATGGGTAACAGGGGGACCATTTTTCAGGCTGTCACAGTAATCTATCAAGATAAGGAAGGTCTAAGCCAGTGGTTCTCAACCTTCCTAATGCTGCGACCCTTTGATACAGTTCCTCATGTTGTGGTGACCCCCAACCATAAAATTATTTTCGTTGCTACTTCATAACTGTAATTTTGCTACTGTTATGAATCGTAATGTAAATATCTGATATGCAGGATGTATTTAGGGTCGTTCGACCCCCAAAGGGTCGAACAAATGAAATGGCTTCTTCACCTACATGCTGTGTCACCTTAGTAGGTAACTTGACATCTCTGTGCCTTAGTCTCCTCTGTACAGCAAGATTAACAATAGCATCTCCCTGTGGAGCTGCTGGGAAGATTAGATGAGATGCTGCATGTAAAGCACCTGGCACCATGGATGGTACCCAGAAGACACTGAAGACATGTCTTGCGGGTGGGTGGAGGGGGAGGGGTCAAGCAAAAAAGAAAGAAAAAAGAAAGAAAACTTATGGACATGGACAACAGTGTGGTGATTGTGATAGGAAGGGGGGGTGGAGGTGGACGAGAGCATAGAGAGAATGAATGCTGATGAAAAAAGTTAAATTCAAAAAGACATGTCATTTCCCCTTCCCTTCATTCTCTTTTCTTCCACCTCACCCTTCCTTAAAAGCTGGCACAGTATGGAACATGGAAGTGGCTGAGGCAGGATTCTAACTCAGACAATCTGACTGGGCAGTGGAGAAACTTAAAAAGTGCTGTTGTCAGGACGTTACTTAGAAGTATTGTTTAGCCGAGTCTAGGACCCAGCTGAGGTTGGAAACTATGACTTTCAAGTGGGACTAATCAACAAAGTGATGGGATTTTCTCCAGCAGTGTTCCTCCATCTGGGTATAAGCACAGAGGAGGAGGCTGTTAGTTAAATTTATCCAGGCTTGGGTTTTTGCCTAGTGGACTGTCAGAAAGACACAGGGCAAGGAAGTTGAGAAGATAGACAAGGTCCTGGAGCCTACATTATAGGATTTAGGCAAACAGATCCGACTTCAAATCTCATCTGTCCTGTACTAGCTGTTGGACTTTGGGTAAGTCACTCAACCTCTCTGAGCCTCAGTTCCCTCATTAAAGAGAAAAAAAAGACAATAATAGTATCTGTCTTACAAAGCTATGGTGAGAATTACATGAGATTATTGAAATGATGCCTGGCACATACATAGCCATTGCTAATTTTATCATCATCACCATCATTTTCAAGAATGGAGAGGGAAGGAAGATGGAAGGGGCTGACAAAGTGGGAGAATGAAGGGAGATCAGGAGCCTAGAGATCCTCCTGAAGTAGAAAGATGAGCTTTGAGGCCAGCGGGCAGAATGTGGATAGTGGAGGGTTCTGAGAGCAGTTTTAACCAGTGATGAAGCATGGTATGGCTAGAATGGGGTGTGTCCTGCACATGGATCATGGATGTCGAACTCACCCAGAATGATGTCAGGACTTGGGGTGAAGACAGTGAGCCAGATGTCGAACTCTTCGTTGAATGGTTGAGGGGGGTGGTTTGACCAGGAAGGGGTGGTTAAAAAGAAGGGTCGATGATGAGTGGAGAGAAGAGGGTGCTGTAGCCAGATGGCATGAGAAGGAGGAGCTCTTGGCCGAGGGCGGAGAAGTAACAGTCTGGAAGCAAACAGGGAAAGCTAGAGCACAGACCCCACCTCCCAGTCCTAGAGTGCCTGCGGTGTGGAGTGTGAGCAGTGTCCACTAGGGGGCCCTGCAAGCAAAGCCGTGAGCTCCTCCCGTGGAGACTCAGGTTTCAGCGCTTCCAGGCGTGGAAGCAGAGAACCTTATTGTGACATGAAGTTTATTTTCAGTGCAACGGGAATTGTTTCCTTTGAGGGGAAGGGGGCGTCCAAAGAGTACAGAGAAGAGTGGGAGAGGGCACTAGTAGGGAGACGAGCCAGGGGTGGTTGGGGAATGGGAGCACAGAGCAGCATGAAGATGGTAAGGGAGAGAACAGATGACGGTCGGAGAGACTCACGTTTGGGCTGTAGCCAAGGACTGGGGGATGTGAGACTTGGTAGGATTAACTGTCCTCAGATTTCCAAATGGAGCTTTTTTCCCTTTACATCTTTTGTTTATTATAAAAGTAACATATGCTTGTTTCAAACAATTCTAATCATTACTGAAGTGAATAATCTGCCTCCCTCATCCTGTTCCCCAGAGATAACCGCTGCGTCTATCCTTCCAGAATTTTTCCTATGTGTAACACATAATATCCTTAACAAAAATCAGATCCTAATTCTTCTGAAACTTGCTTTTAGTACAATACTATATTAGAAACATAATTGCATATCAGTATGTAGACATCTAGCCTGACATCGTCTTTATCATAATTCTATGTAGTATTAGTAATAGTAGTAGGGATAGTAATGAGTGGCAGTTATTAAATGTTCTGCACCAGGTACTGCCTAAGTACTTCATATGTCATATGGATTATTTCGTTTACTCTATATAACTTTATGAAGAAGGTGTTGCTATTTTCCCATTTTACAGATGAGAAAATTGAGGCACAGAAGTGTTTAGAAACTTGGGCAAGGACACACAGGTCCTATCAGTCTAACATCAGAGTATAAAGTATTGATTATTAGCACAGTGAAGCTCAGTCTGTCACTATTTAGATGTACTATATTCCTCCACTGAAGTCATTTAGGTTTTTTTTTTTTTTTTTTTTTTTGCTCTTTACAAATAATGAACATCCTTACATATGAAACATTTCAAAAGGATAAACTCTGAAAGAAGACTTCTTGGGTCAAATGATTTTTCAAGTTGCTTTTCAGAAGCTGTGCTAATTTATTTTTTAGGGGGGGGGGTTGTGCTAATTTATACATGCACCAAAGGTGAATATGTGTGCCTAATTCACCACATTCTGACAAACTCTGAGTTTTAGTAACCTTTTATATTTTTGCCAATCTGCGAGGTGAATGATGACACTTCAGTCAGCTCAACGGTGTTTTCATTTTCATTTTTATTAATTACTCAGGTTGTGAGCCTTTTTATGTGGCATAAGCTCTTTGTGTCTTCTCTGAGAGTTCCCTGTTAATTGTTTAAAAAATGTTTTATTGATATTTTAGAGAGAGAGGAAGGGAGAGGGATAGAGTAGAAACATTGATGAGAAAGAAACATCATCGAGCGCTGCCTCTTGCACACCTCCTACTGGCGAATGAGCCTAACACCAGGCATATTCCCTCACTGGGAATTGAACCAGCAACCTCTTGGTTCTTAGGTCAACACTTGATGGCCGGTCCCTGTTCATTTTGCTTTGATGATTTTTCCAGTGCATTGCTCATCATGGTCTCATTGATCTAGAGAAGCTCATTCATTCATTCCTTCAACAACTATTTATTGAGCACCTATTGTGTGCCAAATACTACCTTAAGGCTAGGCATACAGTGGTAAATAAGCAAAGCCTCTTCTCTCATGAAGCTGACATATAAGTACATATAGGAAACAGATAATATGCAAATAACTGAATAATGTAATTGTAGATCATGGTGAGTACTATAAAGAAAATAATGGAGCTCTTAAAATATTATAAAAAATTTTTAACAGTTGCCTGCCTTCTATGTTGTGACTTTATGCTCCTTTGTCCTTTGTCTTTCAACTTTGCATGATATCTTTTGCCATACTGAAGTTCTTCAATTTTTGCAGTCAAATCTGCAATTCTTCTCTGTAACTCTTGGGGATTTTTCCTTGATTTGCAAAGACTTCTTATTTCAATATTTATGAAATATTCTCCTATGCTTTCTTCTTATTTTTAATAGTTTCTCTTTTTAAAATATAAATCTCTGACCAAGCTTAAATATATTTTGGAATAGGGAGTGAAAGACAAAGTCAGCTTTAGTTTATCTGATGGCAGACCAGTTGACACAGTGAATGGCACTATGTATTAAATGGTATGCCCTTTTCCCCAGGGATGATGAATTAAGGCCCACAGAAAGAAAGAGCTTTTCTCAGGGTCATGTAGCTAATCGGTAGTGGCAGAACTGAGCAGAAATATAAGGTCTCAGAGGTTGTTGACTCCATAGCAGCAACACACCACTGAGTTTGCCATGGCTTATCCTCTAAGGCACTTGAGCCACCTACCCTGACCTGCACCAGGATTCACTGTCTGTGGCCCAGCCAGGCACCTTCCCTTTCCAATAATCCCCCTAACCTCTCACTCAGAAATAGAAGTACAGTGACCCATGGTAGCTCTGCTCCCTGTAAACAGGCAAACACCTGCTGATTTCTTTTTTCTTTAATTTTGTTTTATTGGTTAAAGTATTACAAAGAGTATTACATGTGTCTCTTTTTATCCTCTTTACCTTCCCCCTGCCTGCTGATTTCTTCTGATATATTTTGCATTGAAGCAGTTCTGGTTACAGAGTACTGAGGGGAGGGGACAGACAGATTTGCCATTTAGGAACCAAAATAGGAATTGTCTATTCTATATAAAGAAATATAGTGTTGTTTTCATTCAATTGATGATGGAGCAGCTGCTGTCCCAGAAGCCTTCCAAAGGGGCTGCTTTGAATTATGCCAAAGTGATAAGTTAGTGGTTTGAAACCTTCGGGAACTTGTACTGAGGGTCCAGGTAGAAGAGGCCAAGAATCCAAAAGGTTATCTTGAAAGGATAAGTGTTTACAGTGCCCCCATTGCAGCTTGGAGTAATATTCCTTTTCATTTGGTGTTTCCTATACAGACTTTCTCTTCTCATTCCACATTTCCCTTGGCTGTGGACATTCTCTCTCTCTCTCTCTCTCTCTCTCTCTCTCTCTCTCTCTCTCTCTCTCTCTCTCACACACACACACACACACACACACACACACATATGACAGGCAGGTGGAAATGTATCTTTTCAGAGAAAAAGAAAAGCAAAGTAGTGGGTGTTAAAGTCATTCATGCTACTTGAGGTGACATTTTTTAAAGCTCATGTTTCCCTCGGTTACTAGGAGGTTTCCAAGTGTTCTAACAAAATAGGTGGATAATTGCCTTCATTATTTTACATGGCTTTTCCCATGAATAGACACAGCCAAACCTATGGACAAGTTTGTGTCCTCCTAACCTTGGTGGATATTTTGTTGCTTCTAAACCCTACAGTAAATTTACTGCTTGTAATAAGGTAAAACAGCCCTTTGACATCCCATCTGTCCCCTACCTACAGGCAAAATGTGTAGCCAGCTTCTGTGGTGAGATTTAAGGTCCTTCCCGTGCCAAGGATCTCACCAATCAGTCACAATGTCAGATATTCCCACAACCAATACAGTGGAGAGAATAATGAATTCCAGCCCCAACTCTGCCATGACTTGTGTGACCTGGAGCAAGTCTCTGCCACTCTCTGGGACAAGTGACTGCCTGTCTCTGGGACTCAGCTATCTTCCAGTAAAATGAGGTCAGTTTGTGTGAATTCCATATCCAGACTTCTTGTCAAAATCACTCATGCTATTTATTTATGTGAGTATCCCAAGCCACAGTTCAGACCTACTGAATCAGATTGTCAGAGAGTTGGAAGCCGCTATATTTGCATTTCAACAAAACTCCCAGAGATTCCACTGTGCAGACAGGTTTAGGATCTAGTGAACCAGATGACCTCAGGGCTGCTTCCACCTCTGGCATTAGGTGGTTTGATACCTCCCTCAAGGTTTCTCTATTTCATCTCTAAGAGAAGTGCTTCTCTTTACTCCTATCCCTCCCTCATGCAAAGGGGAAGCCCATTCTCTTATCAGGAACCGTGAAGGCTTTAGCCATTTGTTTGTCAGATATTGAGCAGTCAGCTCTGGGCACAGGACCCGGAAGTAAGGGGTATGCTCCTTACTGATAGGAAGGGAGACACAATAGTAAAAAACAACAGCAGCAACAATGGGAAAATGGGGAACTGCATCTAAGGGCCAAGGCAGCCTGAGACCCTGGAGGACATTGACATATTGTAGAGATAGCACCTAAGGCTTATTTTCCCTGCGGTCATCTATGCCTCAGCCCAGGGCAATACAATGCAAAAAGGTACAGCTGAGCTGGGAAACAGCCTTCCTTTTAGTTGGCGAGGTCTTATGACTCCTGAGGTTGATACCATCAAGTGAGGAAGTGAACACATCTCTCTCTGCCACTGGGACCATCTGACCTCAGTCCCTCGCCCAAGCATAACTTAAGACAGTGGTTCTCAACCTTTTGGCCCTTTAAATACAGTTCTTCATGTTGTGGTGACCCCTAACCATAAAATTATTTTCGTTGCTACTTCATAACTGTAATGTTTCTACTGTTATAAATCGTAATGTAAGTATCTGATATGCAGGATGTATTTAGGCGACCCCTGTGAAAGGGTCGTTCGACCCCCCAAAGGGGTCACGACCCACAGGTTGAGAACTTAAGACAAGATTCCTATAAGAAGCACTTGGCCTCCGTATCAGAACACTCCAGCTGTGGGGACATCTTTGAACTAGGGCCCTTTTCTCAAAACTTGCATCCTGCCCTCTTTCAGCAAGTAAGAGCCCCATCTCCTGCCAGTTTTATCCCCTCACTCTGCTCACCCAGATCTGTGACTCTCTGTCTCCGTGCTTAAGTACACATTCATTATTCATTATTCGCTCACCCACTATTTTCTAAGCACCCACTCTGACCTAGCACTGGGTTACATAGGCCAAATGGAAGCAAAACAGACATGGTTTTGGCCTCCAGGAAGCCAACAGGCTAGCACAGTAGTTTACATTATCAGAATTAACAACTCTTCATTTATAATAAATCTTTTTTTGTTGTACTTTTTTTGTTGTACCTATGAAATTCATAGGTACTATAACCTGCCTACACATATAAATTGAAAAAAAAAATCAATGAATGCCCAGCCACATAAAGAGGAAATGAAAGTAATCCATAGTAAACTACTATGTATTTAAATATGTAAATGCTCACACAGGACTACATGCAAAGAGTAATTGAAGTAGGGAGAGGCAGGATCATGATGACTGCAACAGCTACAAATACAAACTGATAAAGGGGTGTTGCATTGAAGACTCTAATTCCAAGAGCAATGCCACAATGAAAGACTCTGGGTAAACCTCAAAACAATATTCTGTCTTTTTACATAATACATAGTTTCATTAAAACTGTGGGTAGTGGGAAGCAAACCCCTTTGTGTGTATATGTAAAATATGTACAGTATAAGTTTAGATAATTATAAATGGGGTTTTGCCTGGCTGGTGACGCTCAGTGGTTGAGCATGACCTATGAACCAGGAGGTCATGGTTCGATTCGTGGTTGGGCATATGCAGATTTCAGGCTCAATGCCCGACCAGGAGGTATGCAGGAAGCAACTGATTAATGATTCTCTCTCATCATTGATGTTTCTCTCTCTCTCTCTCTCTCTCTCTCTCTCTCTCTCTCTCTCTCTCTCTCCCCCTTCTTCTCTGAATTCAATAAAAATATATAATAAAAATAAATAGGATTTTCACTTCCATGGAACATTTGAAAATCAAGTGTGATGCTGGACTAGTCTTCATTTTGCAAGACTGTCCTGAGCATTGCAAGACATCTAGCATGCCCATTTCCAGTCCACCAAGTAACCTCACAAATTTTCTGAAAGTCCCCTAGGGGGTAGTATTGCCTCAGTTGCAAGCCACTGGTCTAGTCTTTCAGTTCCCTCAGGACTGGGGCTTCCTCTAGTTCTACCCTTCATTCCTGCCCTGAAATGGAGTCCCATCCTTGCTACAGTATCCAATAAAAATCATAGCCCCAACTCCGCTTGATCGGTTAGTTCCGTTAGATTAGGTAGGACTGCTGCTTCCACTGAAGCCAACTACTTGTTTAGATTTCAACCTGGTGTTGCCACACTGTGGGAGCCACCACTGAACTCAGCCCCTGAAGCTAAGTGTCCTAACCCCTCCTAAAAGTGCCGCTACTTGCAGATACCAGCCTTTGCACTTTCCACCCCAGCCTCCATCCCAGCCCCCCATAAAATAGCCAGTTTGGAACTTGGCTCTCAGATCCCGGTAACATTTTGTTCTCCGATAGATTCCCTTAGAATATGGAAAGAGGAAAGTATTCTTTCCCGCAAATAGGAAGACAAAGAGAGTAAGCCATCCTCAGGGCTTTCTTCTACCAGCCTTTAAACAGATTTTTCTTAGCATCACATATAGAACCCCAAACCATTAGAGAAGCCAGCCCAGTTCCCCATAAAGCACCGTAGCTACGAGTATGAGCTCTGGAATCAGACAAACCTGGATTAAAGTCCAGGATCTTCCTCATACTGCTAAAGGACTTTAAGAGTTTCACTTAGAGTCTCCAATCTGTAGTTTATTCATTTGGAAAATGATTATAATAATAGTACCTACCTCTATAGTGTCCTTCTAAGGATGAAATGAATACTTGTAAGATGCTTAGCCGAGTGCCTGGCACATAGCAATCCCTCAGAAAATGATAGTATTGTTGCTATTCTGAGAATCACATGGTGTGCTGTGAAAACTGGCTTCAGCTAACTTTTCTTATCCCATTCTGCATGTTTTCACTTTATCTTTTAAACAAGTTAGGAGTTTTTGTGAGACTGACCAGTGTGAGTCGGAATCCTGGGTTGAAGTTCCATCTGATGAGAAATACCAAGCTGATAAAATGTTAAGGACTCTATTCCCCCAGTCAAAAAGAATGTATTTTTTCTACCCTGTCTTATATTCTATAAAGAAAATCTGA
Organism: Murina feae; assembly: GCA_004026665.1. Taxonomy (NCBI): domain Eukaryota; kingdom Metazoa; phylum Chordata; class Mammalia; order Chiroptera; family Vespertilionidae; genus Murina; species Murina feae. Next base: position 15,198 of record PVJC01022252.1, on the reverse strand, counting down.
GATGTGGTCATTGAGCATACCAGGATTGGGAAGCATAATTAACTAGAAAGTATACTTAAATATGGCACAGATTCCTTCGAAAATTCAAGAATTGTCTGAAAAGGTGTCGGGTGAAGTTGGCTGCATGGTTAATCACCTCAATAAATGTCTGTACCATGTCAGAGCTTTGGAGGGAAAAGGAAAAAGCACAATTAATCATCCAGGTGCCAAAGAGAGCATTTAGCTCCTATGCAAAGGTGATATTAAAGTCATTTCCATGTAAGCAGCTAGACTAAAGCAACAGACATCTTGAAGATTCTAACCCGTCTGCTTATCATTTAGAAAGGATCTTGAACAACCCAGAAACCATTGAAGGGAACGTCCAAACATTCATCAGTTAGTCAATATTTATTGAATGCCTACTGTATGTGTGGCAGTATATAGGTTATAGAAAGCAGAGGAATATAAAATCAGTCTAGAACTTTCTCTTAAAGAACTTGTTATCCAATTGGGGAGTGGGGGTGGGGTGAGGAGAAAAACAACTCCCTAGACAAAGCAATAAAAAACCCTTCATCTAGGATTTTCATAATAAGCAAACATCATTTTAGTTGCTATAATTATAGTCTCATAAAATGAAACAGACCAGATATTCTGCTATTTAGTTAAAAAAAAAAAATACAGTTGAGCTTATGTAAAAAGGTTGCTGTTTGACTTTACAAGACCTTACAAAAAGAGTGTTTCAGGACCAGTTTTTGGTATTGGGTAGATCTGGGTGTAAGTTCTAGCTCTGTCACTTTCTGGCTGTGTGACTCTGCCCAGGTTGCCTAATCTCTCTGAGCCAGTTTCTTCCTGTAGAAATTGAAGGTAATAATACTACCTTCTTTGAAGGATTGTTGTGAGGATCAAAAGAGATACATTAAGTGAAGGACTCAGCATGGAGCCTACCATATAGTTAATGTTCCTAAAAAAAATGTAGCTTACTAAATCATTAAAAGAGAAAAAATGACTTACTAGCATTGACTAAAGACATCTATAATCCCTGAAAGAAATTTCCAACCTCTCCTACTAGCAACGACAAGTTCTAGTCCTTCAAGTACTAGCATTCTTGGAGAAGAGCTGGCCAGACTTGGTAAGATGGTGAGGTAAAGACTGGTGTTTATTTCTACAGCAGAACCTGCTCCTCCAGGTTAATCTGGCTTTCATGCTGCCACCTATGCACCCAGCAGGGGCTCCCTTCTACCATTGAGACCCCTTTCTGGGAGCCCTTGGTCAACCAATTTCAATATTCCTCTTTTTTACAACCTTCTTTTGCAATTTGGCATCCTACATCTCTTTCCCTGTGGTATAAAACACAAAAAATGTTAGAGAAAAATTGTAATGTGACCTTTTCATAAATAATGACCAGTATGTAAAAACTCAGCAACACCTCTTAGAAAATGCGTGACACAAAACCCCACAAAAGGATCTGACTCATGCTTGGGAAAAGCGACAGGCACACTTGAATCGATTTTTCTAATTTAACTGGCAAAAATGTATCTCTGAATTTCTGTCACAATACGTATGGTTTCCACCCCAAAAGGAAACATCAGGTTGTTATGAGAAATCATTATGGCAGTTCCAACAGAATGTGGATGACAGAATTTGCTTCTGAAAATGCTACCATGTGTATTTTGATGTTTCCTTGTTATTAATACAATACATTTTGCCTCTGAGTCAAATGTTTTTACTTATGCCCAGAAAAATCGTGAGTTACAGGAAGTCTAACAGGCTTAATTAGTGAGGAGTTTTAACTTAATCCAATGGTTTTTTTCAATAACCCAGACTAAGTCAGGTTCACTCCCCACATTTAATAAGTGGTCAGAAATGGCCTTTAGCAACCTTGTTAGAGAAAAGGCACACGATGAGCTTAAACAAGGCTGGTTCTCCTGAGGTAAAAATGACAGGCTGAGGTCACTAATTATTCACAGTGCTTTCTGTACACAGTTTTCTATTACATGTGTTACCTGTTGCTTTCAACTTTCTGTAATTACAGTTTTGTATGGTCAGATAACGTTGTTTCCCCTTCATTTTACCAACCAGTGCTCTCGGGAAAAAGTCACCCCTGGCCTATTGAATTTGCTCTGTGAGTGTATTTTAAAAGGCAAAGCTTCTTAGCCCAGCCAAATGAAACTGATTGGAAATGCTCACCATAGAAACGAAAGGCCTATTATGTGTAATAGCTGAGCTCTTTGCAGCCTGATCCTAAGCACTCGGTCACAATTTTGGAATGAAAGAGCCTGTAAAGGCTTCAGAAGACATTAATGAAGATTGGTAAAAAGGATTGGAAAGAGGATCTAGAAGAAAATGTTAAAGGTATCCTATATAATAAAGAGGTAATATACAAATTGACCCTCACTCCGTCATGCTGTCACAAGATGGCTGTACCCACAGCAGAGGCAGGGTTCCTGTAAGGAGCAGTAACAAGTGATCAACAGAGACCTGGGACTGTGCCCCTCACCCAGCAGGGCTTGATGGGGGACCTCAGGCTGCATCCCCTGCCCCAGTGCCAGGCCACGGGATTAGGCTGCACCCCCTGCCCAGCAGGGCTTAATGGAGGACCTCAGGCCATGCCCCTCACCTGCTGGGGCTTGACGGGGGGCCCTGAGGCTATACCCCCCACCCAGCAGGGCTTGATGGGGGTAGAGTCAGCCGGGTCTGGATCTAACCCAATGTGGATGAGGCTGGCTGGGTCTGGGTCTCACACAATTTTGAGGTGCACGCAGATGGGCAGGTACTTGACTCTGGGTCCTGCAGCATGCCCAAAACTCTGACAGGAGGAAGATTTTCGTATACATTTTACTAATTTTCTTTCTTCTCTGACACTTCTATTATAGAGAAAGGGCAAACAGCAATATTAAAATATTTCCTCTAATTAATTCCCTTTTAATGTGCATAAATTTCCTGCACCAGGCCATAGTTAGTATTATAAGGATGATTTAGCCCCCCAGAGGAAAAAATAAATAAAGGAGCCTGGCTAGCTGTTCTTCCTCACTATTGTTGATAGAATAAATGAATGGCATTATGAGGCACTTTAGGTTAGATGTAAGAAAGAACTTCATAACAAATCCCCTTAAATACTAAATGACATTCATTCTTCATTCATAAAACACAGGTAGCATCCCAACCACATGATGGAATGTGTATTAGGCATTGGAGAAGTTCACTGGTTAATGAGAGAGATACACCAAACAAATCATTACAAGATAATGGGATGCGTTCTATAATAGAGAAATTGAGAATGTTTGGGAATTTTAAAAGGCAATAGGGTGTATATAGCATAATATTGTATATCATCTCCTGTGGGGTCTGAGGCAGTATCCAGTAATCAAGTACATTGATCTTGCTGGAGCAAAGACACATGAATATTCACACAGGCTGTGATAAGGACTATAAATAATTTCATGCCAATTTGAGTTTCGCTGCCAAATGAGTGTTAATAAACTTACAAAAGGCTCTCAGTTTTCAGAGATTTTTGGATTTTGGAATGATAGATATGGGACAATGGATCTGTGTAAGAGAATTCTGGCTTAGCACTAGGACTTGGGAATGACAGGGGACTTCTGGCCACAGGCAGCCCATGTGTCTCTAATGTTTTCATGTGTCACAACTCTGCTGTCTCCATACCATAAACAAGCTTTGAGGAAGATGTGTGTGTGTGTGCGCGTGCGCGCGTGTGTGTGTGTGTGTGTGTGTGTAAAGTGTGTAAAGCAAGGGGAACCTCCTCATTGCTTCTAAGGTCAAGCCCACTTTCAGGACTTATAAAGTGGACTCTGGCAAAGCATCTCAGTGGAATTAACCAAATGGTCAATAAATGGTTTTTGCTATTGTTATAAAGATTTCACATATTTGGCAGCATGGTCCCTATGAATACTCCCACAAATTTGCAAAATAAGCATACTCATGTGAGGTTTGCAAAGTGGGGTGGAATCACTGTGCAGGGTCTCATCTCTGGCCTTCCTTTTAAAACTGTGTTCTGTGAAGAGCAGAGCCATCCTCTGTCTCTCACACCTACTCCAGTGGATGGAGGAGCTTGGCAAGGGATAAAGAAAGCTGAACCACCTACAGGGAGGGGCACCTATAATTGAGGAATGCCCAATTACCCTCAACCAGCCAAAAAACTTCACTGAGGGCCTAACTTCCCTTGAGGGGGATCACCCAGTGAACCCTGCCACACAACTTCAGAAGTTTTTTGGGTTTTTTTGCTTCCTGTAAAAAGGGGGGCAATCTTTGAGCTTGTTCTCCTTCTGTTCACAATCAGAAAAAGGAGACACCCTTCAGGGCCAATTTTCTGCTATCAGCCACCTACAAACATCACCTACATCTAAATCTCAAAAAAATGAAGGCCCTCTTTTCAGCTTTAGACCCCTCCACTAAATCATGTCCTCTGCACTAGTCCTCCTCTCTGACCTCCGGGACTCTGAGTCCACATTATTTCAGGATGAGCTCAGCCTACAGCCACTCCCTTCAAGGCCTGGCTTCCCAACCTTGGTGGTTCCAAAGTACACATCTGTTGCAACACACAGGGCCCACCCTAGGCAAAATGCAGTTGGGGCCACAGCCTGCAGTCCCAGGATTTTCCGTAACCCCATGTCCCACCCTGCTTTCAAGCCTTCCTCTTCCTGGGGGAGTCAGCTCCCTGTAAACCTTCAGTCTCCTCTCCACAACAGGAAATGCTCTAATAAAAGAAGATGCCCTCAGACATACTAGTAAATAATAACCCTGCCTTACCGTGACATCCCTGCCAGACCCTTGCAATTGGGACTCACAAGAATCCTGCATGATGACAGTGTGTGGTATCACTCATAGGCATAAAGGAGATACTTGGGGGTGGGGTAGCCTTCTCAGTACCCATCAGGTTATGATGTGTGGCCACGAAGTCAGTCCTCACCTTCCTTATGTAAGATGGACTGTGGCAACACTCCTCAGAGGAATGAGCTCTGTTTTCTGAATTCAAATCAGGTAGTTCAGGCAGGTGTCAGGAGAGACTATCTGAAATTAGGATTTATCTGGCAAGTCTGAGATGTTGTTTTGCAAAAGCTGAGAGTACTGGGAAAGGAAGGGAAGATTTTGAAAAAAGAGACCTATTGGTGAGAAGAAGGAAGGAGAAATGAGGAAAGAAGTAGAGGTGGAAGAGAAACCTAGATGGCAAAGGGAGGGGTTGAGCCAGAAAACTAGTAAAACCAAATGTAAGAAAATAACATTTTTGAGTGTTTATTTTGTACTGGATACTGTAGCTGTGCCATCTCATGTTATCCGATTGACTGCCATAGAAGATGAGAACTATTATTAGATCCATTTAACTATTATTAGATCCATTTTCTGAGGCTCCCTGAGGTTAAGTAATTTATGACAAGTCACACAAGCAGTGAATGGTGGGACAGGGATTCAAACACCTGTTGGTCTGACTTCAAATCCCTCAGCCATCTGAGGATGAAGCTAGGCACCTTATGATTGAAGATGCAGCCTCCCTGGTGTATGTTGGTAGAAGCCCCCAGACAACATATCCCCCTCATCAAACACACAAGCACCCACAGGGACCATCTGCTCCTGGGTTAATGATTGAGTTAAGGGAAAGCACCATTAAAATGTAAATATGTGTTTTGGAGATGAGCATAGCTCAGAAGTCAGGGGGGAAAGCCTGCCCTGTTTCAAGGACATAGAGGAAGATTTGGGGAGGATGGGCACCCAGCAGAATGAGTGACCTGTAGGAACCATAGCAGGGGTGGCAGTGGATGTAACTATGACAATAAGTTCTGAGAGACACTGAGAATCTGAAGACATGGGAGACAAACTTGATTTACATCACTGTTTTACACAGAGCTGGCCATGCCCTTAGCACACACAAATGAGGGGAGAAACATATGGTGCAAGCAATGGAGACCAACAGCCTAGGTTCAAATCCTGGCTTTGCAACCTCCAAACTACATAACTTTGGGCAAATCACTGTTACAGATGGTCATAAAAGCATTTACTTCATACATGACATTGTTTAAAATGTTCATCACAATGCCTGGTACTTAATAGAAACTCATTAAATATTAACTCACACCACCTCTTGGCAGAAAAGGGAGGGAAATTTTAAATATATGTTTTATTGATTTCAGAGAGGAAGAATCATTGATTGGCTGAAGGGAGGCCAAATATAAAAGCCCTGGAAATAGACTCTGAGCATAAGTAAGGACTAGGACATTAATTGATTCATTCAGAACATAAGCCCTGAATTCCTCCTTTATTTCCTGGAAAGTCAGACATAAATAAATCAGTACTTGTTCTCAAAGAATTCACACTCTAGTGGGCACAGGTCCAGCACACTACTGCCATATAACTAAATAATTCATACTATATAGGAGAGCTAGAGGGGCACTTGAAGGCAGTGAGGAAGTTCACAGAGAAGATATTGGGGATAGAACTTCAAGGATAAGTGGCAAGCATTAGGCCGACAAGGACAGAAAATGTATTCCAGATAAAGGGAATAGCATATGTTAAGGAACACAACATGTCAGGTTTAGGTAGAGCAAATGCGGTGAGATTACACCAAGAAGGGGTAGGGTATTATTAAGATGATATTCACAAATTAAAATAACCAGTGCAGTATGGGCATTAAACACTAAGGACTCAGTGGTCGTAAGCAATAAGTAAGGCCACATTGGGTCTTCTAAGAAAGGAATTTCCAATATTTAGAATAGTTTTGGTAACTGAAGTGACTATAGGTAGATAATTAATACATTTGTTATTACCAAGGATCTTACACTATTTGAACATTTAGCTTGACATAACAGTAATATCTGACACACAAGATACTAGTATATATACAGTGGCATATAATAATATTTTTTACAGAAACAATTTTATGAATTTTACCCATATCAGTACATAAGAGATTTTTTTAATATCCTGCCCAAACTTCAGTATCTATTCAGTAGATTGCCAGGGTAGAAAATTATAGTCTCTTATAGGTCCCCTAAACACACAGACCACAGCCACACACATAATATGTTCCTAATCAATGTTGAATTTCTGCAATGAAGTCAGTGGAATTGAATGTCTTCCCTTTGAAATTCTATCCCTGTCAATTTCTTTAAAATGTTTTATCTAAAAATTCTAATTAACTCACCTCTTTCCCTTATCCTATTCATTACCTTTGCTAATAATGCCAGATATTCTTAGGTTAGAGAAGAAACATTTTTCAATTATCTTGGGATTCCATAGAGCTCCCTCTTAGTTAATTACCTTCTGATTTATCTCTGACTCATCTATGTTCATCCCACACTTCAGTCTTAAACTAGCATGGATTTTATTGTCTGGCCTGTTGTTTTTCTAAGCCTCCCAAGTGAGAGAATCAGTAATTCAGACTAGCCACACAATGAGGTTATATTAATCATTTATTTGTAAGTGAACCAGGTCACCTTTCACGTCAGCTCCCCTCACATGTCAATTTTTAACACATCTAACATGAATCAGCCCAATGAAATCAGATCAATCTAGGTAAGGGCCTGCAAACAAATCATTTTTAGAAAATCTGTAAGAAAAAAATGATTTTCCCTCTACCACAGTTTACTCCTAAGCAAATCAATGAGACAAGGGCCATCTCTTCCTGGTGTAGGCTGTGAGGGCAAATTCAACATCCTGTTTGTAAGAAAAGAGAGCCCCAGTTTAGGCCTTGGAACCAGATCAGCCTCTGTTTACATTCCAGCTTCACCACCTGTTTGCTGTGGGCTTTTAAGGAAGTTATTTTTAACTTCAATCTAGGTAATTTGGGGATAAACATACTTACCTTGCAGGGTTGTTGTGAGGATTAAAGGTAAATTATGGAAAGTGGAAGTGCTAAACACGGTGCCTGGCAGTGAGCAGACACTCAGTAAGTGGTAGTTATTCTTACAGTTCCTATGAGTTCATTATAAAGTGGGAAGAACATGAGACCATGAGTGAGGAGGCCAGGTCCTGTTCTTAACTGTACCATTTTTGAGCCAAAGACATTGTCCCCTCTCTGGACCTCAGGTACATTGTAAACTGAGCAGATTTGCTGAGGGATAGATAATGTGTCACATGGGTTACACCATTATCTTCTTTGACATCACGACAGGCATCAGTAATCAGGACTCTTTCCTAATGAGCAAACATATGGACTTAGAATCCTTCTCAATTAAAGTTGGCAAATGAAATTAATTTTATTTGCCTTCTCTGATTAAATGGCCTCAGCTGTACATTTCAGTGCAAACATTCTATGGCTCTATGGAAAAAATGCTCTCTGATAATATTTGCAAGCCACCATAAGTTGTAGCCAAGTATTTCAGATCAGAGAGTGACTTCCCACCTCACTAGATGGAAACAAATAATTCAGCCTATTGCTGTAATGCCCTAAGACCAGCCTGGATTTACGTCTATTTCTTCTGCTGAGTCTTAGCTCTGTGACTTTGGGCAACTCACTAAACTTGTCTGAGCCTCAGTTTTCTCATTTGTAAAAATGGACCTAATATGGTTGCATAGGATGTTAACATCAGGGGAAACTGGGTGAATATATAGAAATTCTGTACTGTCTTTGAAATCGTTCTGTAAATCTAAAATTATTCCAAAACAAAACAAAAGTTTATTTTTACAGAGTGGGCAGAAGGGCAACTACCTTGAGGGGCTGTGTAGATTAAAGGAAATAAGGTCTATAAAAGTATGAAGTTGGTGTTTTTCTTTTTTCCCCTCCCAGGTAGCTTCCTTCACCTACGCATTCAAACTAGGTATGTTTTCTGAACATGATGCCAGCAGGTTCAGCTGCCTGATGACACTTCAGTTCAGAACCTTGATGCTCTTCAGACAAGAAAGTTTGTTTAACACTGTTCTGGGTGCTGATAGATGCATCACACATTGATAGAAAGCAAATTGGCCCTCCTATTTTTGTTGGATTCTGCATGTATATGTGTGAGGGGGAAGGGGTACATGCAGGAGAAGGTAAAATAAGAGAACTGGGTAGAATCTGCACAAGGCTTTCAGGGGGATAGTTAAAGATGCAGATTCATGCTCCACCCGACCCTTACACTTAAAACTCTTTGTCTTGTCAGCTTTGGGTGAAAGCACTGTTTCGAGATAGACCCTGGTATATTCAAATAAGTTAGTGGAGGGGAGGGACAGAGGAGTGTTCAGCTTTGAGGTCCATGCTGGTCCCAGCCCTGTTTGCCTCCAAATCCATTCCTTTCTCTTCTCTTCTCTGCTCTATATTACAGTAGGAGAGAAATTGAAAGGGCAGGGAAATAATTTGACCCTTGCAGGCTGAGGTTCCTAAACTTTGAATGGAAAGCACTCATAGGCCGTTGGAAAACAGAAGGAAGAGAAAGCCCAAAGAATTTCTTTCCAATCTCTCTACCTCTTGTGATATCCCCACCAGTGACTGTATCTCTTGTGGCTCCATCAGTGCTGACCAGGTTTACTGTGGCTCCAGTTTCCATCAAGTGACCCAACCTCTAGGTTCTAGCATAGGTACATAAGAGCTCCCTGCTGTGGCTAATGTCTGGATATCCTCATTGTCCTAAGCTTGGCATTAAAGCTCATTCATCAGTTCCCCACACTGGATTCTTTCTCCCTTAAATATTTGGTGGCTTCTGTTGTCCCAGTTGGACCAGACTGATCCATCCCCCATTACTCAACAGCAAGGATTCCCTCTTCCCACTAGCCAGTTTTCATATTGGAAAGTAAGGATGTGAGAGACCTGGGAAATCTGTGCCGGGGAGGCGGTTAGGAGAGTGAAAGATGTCTGGGGAATTAGATGGAGGTCAAACTCAGGAGAGCCCAAGCATCTAGGAAGTATATGAAACTAGAAAAGAGCAAGAACAGAAAAGCAGTGGAACTAGTTGTTGCTTCTGAACTTTGCCCTTTCCCAGGCTGATCTGTGGGTGTTCTTGGAGTCTTTTGCATTGGCAAAGAGAACGTCTAAGCCTAGAAAGAGAAGAGAAATGAACCTCTCCCCTCCCTCCAAGTGGGCTCCAGGAACATGGGAAGAAGAGGAGAAAAGCTCCAGGATATGGCTGGCCTGCCTGTGGTGGTAACTGCATTCCAATTAGATGGCGAACAAACCCAGGAATCACACTGATTCCATTGATAGGCCATGATCAAACTATCCCCAGGAAAAGATTTGTTGAGACAAGTACTTCAACAGCAACAGAAATCACACAGGACTTTCCCAAGGCAAGGAGTCCCTTCACTTAATTTCCTTGCAAACTCCAGCCATAGTGCTGGAGTCTCATTCATCAGCCAGTAATTGACTATGTGACCTTGTGAAACAGGAAGAGGGAAGTCTGACCCCCTGATTACCTAAAAGGACACATTGTAAGTACCCAATATACATCAAACTATAATTCCAGCTCAGAGGAGGTACAAGAGCAGATGCCTGAGAAATACTTTCTACTGGAGGCTGGGGAAAAAAGCAGAATGGAGGAAGTACTCTGTAGTGTTCAGCAGCATGGTTTTAAAGAAATTGTTACTTTGGTGAAGGACAATGATAATATTGACTTTGAACATTAAAATATCCCTAATTTTTTAGATGCATAATAAAGTTTGAAGAAGTAAATTATATAGTGCCTATAATTTCCCTCAAAATATTAAGGCAAAGTAGAAAAGAAATGATAAAAGGACAGGGAGATAAATAAAGCTAACATGAAAAATCTTGATAGCTATTGAATCTGGGTAATAGGTACATAGGGAATCATTATACTTATTCTACTTTCATGTATGTTCAAGATTTTTCATAATAAATATTTTAAAGCATGCATTTTAGAGCCAGGCCTAGATTCAACCCCATTCATTCAGGCAGCAAATACATATGGAATAATAGTGGCTGTTGGGTCCTGCATTTAAACTCAGCAGTGATGGGCAGACGGCCACAAAACAGACCAGACAGAATTCCTAAATGTAGAAAAGGCACTTAGATATTAGTGACAGAAACAATGACAAAGGTCCACTTCTTTTTAATCTACCAATGTTCTTTCTAAAGCAACTTTCTGCTTGAAAGGACAGAGTGCTCTCTGATAAGTTCTTCATGTTCCATGGAGGCAGGAAACACTCCAGCCTAGAAAGACACTGGAGTTCTCTTTTTGTGGCCTCTGCTGGTGTAGCCAGTGGATAGGCAATTAGGAAACCCTCCACAGTAGGGACCACTGTAATCTAGTGTGGGCTGCTTTTCTAGTGTCCTGAGCATCCCAGATAGGACCACCCAATCCTCATTTCCAGGAGATTCCTGAGCCTCCTTAAGCCACTCTGGAGTCACAGGAAAATTGTACTCTCCCTCCCTCACCTGATTATCTCCCTCAAACCTGTGCAGGATTGTGTAGTGGAAATTGAGTGAGAAACAAGAAGTCTCAGAATTGACTTGTGCTTGAATTCTGGCTCCACCGACTTACTACCAGTGTGACCCTGAGCAAGTCACCTCCCATGCTCTGAGCTTCCATTTCCTTATATGTCAAATCATGACAACACAACACCTCCATAACAGGCTGGTATGAGGGTTTGTGAGGAGATGTGTGCAAAGTGCTTACACAGTGCTAGGTCAAAGTTAAGCCCTCCCAAACCTGGGCACTGCCATTACTGGGGGAGAAGAGAGGGAAGAGTCCATCCTCTGCTCTGGTGAAAGGAGTAGACAGAAGTTCAGATTTCTGTGAGTCACAGTTTGATAATCCAGCACACAGGGTTCCTGTTTAACATGAGCCCTGAGGCAAAAGACACAGTGCACCTCCCCACTAGGCTGGGGAAAACGAAGAGGCCCTAAATGAAATGGAGACCCTCTGACCCTGGGGCACCACAGGATTTTAGAGGAAATCCAGTTCTCAATTCACATCAAAGATTTCAAGCTAATTCCAACAAAGTACCCCTGAAGCCACCCACACACATTCTCTGCTCTTCAGTCCAAATGCTTTGCCTAAATTCCAGCAGTTTTCTAGAAGTTTCCTTTCAATTGAGTAGGTTCTTTGTTCCTGCATTGTTCTAGATCCCAGCCACTAGCTTAGGATCTGGGAATACGAGCCTGAGAGTAGGAGCTGGGGTGGCAGGTTTGCATCAGCTGAATGGATCACACTCAGCCCTCAGCTGCTGTGTATATGCTGACTGGACTTATAAAGGGGTGGCCTGCTCTCCCTGAAGGCCAAGTAAAATGTCACAAAAGAAACCTTGCGGTACAGTTTACAGATTCCACTTTCCAGGTGAAGGGACAGAAGCTAGGAGAGGTTGAGTGGACCATCCACCATGTCCAATGCACACACCAGAGCTGTCAAGGGACTGCAGACCTCCTCATCCTCCCACCAGCATTCTTGCTCTTGGCTCTATGCTGTATTTGAGTGTAGCTTTGTGGGAAGCAGCTCTCAGGCCAGGGTAGGCCATGGTGAGGGAGGATAAGGAGAGAAGAGGGGTGACTTGACCATGGTTTGTTTGTTTTAAAAATCATATGTTGAAAATGCTTAAGCATAAGAGATTAAAAATGGTGGCAGAGTAGGAGGATGCTGCAAGGACATGCTCCCAGGGACAAGCAGGAATTACAACTGAAATATGAAAAGGCTTCCTGAATAATCAACAGAAAACTCACAGGAGAGAACCCTGATACTCAAGGACCAAAGGTGGAGACTGCATAGACACTGGTAGGAGGGACAGAGGTGCAAAAGGGCTGTCCAGGCACACACAGATGGCAACTGATGTCCTGGAGAGATATCTCAGCTGTCGGGGGTTGCTACTGAGAACTCTGGGATCTAATCTCAAAGCTGGGCTCCCCAGTAGAAAGCACCAAACTGAGGAGAGTATCCACATAACATCTAGCTGTGAAAAGCATAGAGTACTGTCTGCTAGAGAGTGGCAGCTGAAAGCTCCGGCACCCACTTAAAGGGCCAATGCACAAAAATTCCCTGTGGAGCCACCTACCTTGTGCTCTGGCAGAGAAAGGGTGAAGTGGACTGGAGCTGGGAGAGCAGAGCCCGGGAGTGGGGACTCAGGGTATAGAGCTCAGAAGGCAGACACCCCAACTTTCCTGGGCTGAGTCATTCCCTCACACAGTGAAAGACATCTTTCCCACATAGACATCTGCCTTGCCTGGGGGAAGATAGTAGACACACCCTATTAGAAAACACCTTGCCCTGAGGTCACTTAAGAGATTAAAAGTAACAATTAGCCATAACCGGTTTGGCTCAGTGACTAGAGCATCGGCCTGCAGACTCAAGGGTCCCAGGTTCAATTCCGGTCAAGGGCATGTACCTTGGTTGTGGACACATCCCCAGTGGGAGGTGTGCAGGACGCAGCTGATTGATGTTTCTCTGTCATCGATGTTTCTAATTCTCTATCTCTCTCCCTTCCTCTCTGTAAAAAATCAATAAAATATATATTTTTTAAAAAAGTAACAATTGGCTTCCAGGCAGAAGCAACTGCTGCACAGTGTTGAAATTGCCTGAGGGCAATTCAAGTCAGAATTCTGCAGTCTCTGGAGGCTTTGAGTCTTTGCCTGATCCAATTAGTCTGAAACAGCCTTTAACACTGCCCTGCACTAGAGACTGAGAGGTGTAGAAGATCTACCTAATAGTCACAAACCCAAACAGAAAACCAAAATGAGGAAACAAAGAAACAAGCCCCAAATGAAAAAACTAGAGAATTCTCCAGAAGAAGACATAAATGAAGCAGAGATAAGAAATTTATCTGAAACAGAGTTCAGAGTAATGATGTTAAAAATGCTCAACAGTATGAAAAAAGATATAGTAACTATGAAAAAAAGAACAGTCTAAGATAAAGATTGATATAACACAAATAAAGAACACATTGGAGGGAATACACAGCAGATTAGGGGAAGCTGAGGATCAAATCAGTGAATTAGAAGACATAATTGAAAATATCACTCAATTAGAGAACCAGAAAGAAAAACAATTAAAAACAGGAGGACAGCTTCAGAGAACTGTGGGATGATGTGAAACATAACAATATTAGAATAGTAGGTGTGCCTGACGAGGCAGAAAGGGAGAAAGGAATAGAGAAGGTGTTTGAAGAAATAATGGTAGAAAACTTCCCAAACCTAGTAAAGGAAAAGGTCAGACAAATTCAGGAGGCACAGAGTATTTCAAACAAGAAGAACCCAAACAGACCCATGCCCAGACACATCATAATTAGAATGCCAAAAATTAAAGATAAGAGAGAATCTTAAAGGCAGCAAGAGAAAAGAAAACTGTTACCTACCAAGGAGTTCCCATAAGGTTAACACCTGATTTCTCATTAGAAACTCTACTGGCGAGAAGGGAATGGCATGAAGTACTCAGAGTAATGGAAAACAAGGATCTGAGACTAAGATTACTATATAAAGCAAGGCTATCATTCAAAATAGATGGTCAAATCTTTTTGAAAGAGGAGACTCAGAAAGCCAAGAGAAACATGAAAACATTCTCAAAGTCACTAATCATCTGAGAGAGGTAAATCAAAATGACAATGAGGTACCACCTCACACCTATCAGAATGGCTATCTAATATAATAAAAGAGTAATATGCAAATTGACCTTTACCTGAGACACCCAAGCTACGCCCACCAGTCAATCAGAGTGGTTGTATGCAAATTAATCCAGCCAAGATGGAGGCCAGCAGCTACGGAGCTAGAGCAAACCAGAGGCTTCTGTTGCTACTGCCTGTCTAGGCTGGCTGAGCCTCTGCTCACAGCCACGCCCACCAGCCAATCAGAGTGGCTGTATGCAAATTAACCCAGCCAAGAAGGAGGCTGGCAGGGTGGCTCTGTACTGGGGGCCTCTGCGCCTGGCATAGCTGTGCCAGGTGTGTCAGCTCAGTGGGGGGGTCCGACCTGGGGCCTCCTCGGGGCATCCAGGAGCGCCCATCCCTGGTCCACTGCCTGGCTCCACCCCCTGGGGGCCTCCCCGGGGCATACGGGAGCGCAGGGGCCTCTGCGGGGTGTCCAGGAGTAGCCGTACTGGGTCTGCTGCCTGGCTCTGCCCCGGGGGCCTCTTGGGGGCATGCGGGAGCACCCGTCCAGGGTCCGCTACCTTCATCCACCCCCCAGGGGCCTCCACAAGGCATGCGGAAGCATCTGCTGCACAGTGCAGAGAATCCAAAGCCAGTCCGCTGCCCGGCTCCACCCCAGGTGTGTTTGCACAGCAGCAGGGTCCCACTGAGGGATCCTGCACCAGCGTCCGCCCCTGGCTTGCCACCCAGCTCTGTGCCAGGTGTGTCCCC
>PVJC01022251.1:7740-27601 GCA_004026665.1 Murina feae | reverse complement strand
GTTCTGCAGGCCCTTGGCTTCAGGGCTATTAATGAATCAAGGCATAAACTTTGCATAGTTAGTCCTTATAGATGGAAACAAGTTCTAAAAGAAGTTAACTACCATCTGCGCACCGCCCCCCCCCCACATTGATGTCCCTAGTTTATCCTATTCTAAGTCTAGAGTCTTGATCCTTCCAACTTCTCAACACCAAATCATCAAAATGAAACTCCTTTTTCACTACATAGACATCATTCCTTTGCTGGACCTGTTTGAGCTATTAGCTATAATTTCTAGCTTTCATCAAGTCAGATTCTCCTTATACTGAAGTTCTTAGTAAAATTCTTCTTCTCTTTCTCAAAAATTATCTTCCTCCTACCTAGAAAACTGTATTTCTTTTCATTTCTTCATTCTTGAGGTAAAGAGCTACTTTCCCTCCTAAAGGAGACAGAAAGACGTTTGAAAACTAATTAATTAGCAATTAACTCAACAATTAAGTTAGTTAGACATTTATCAAGTGATAACAGACTTCAACCTAAGAGACTGTGTGCTCTGGAATATTCCGTGGGAGGGTGAGTCATCTCAGACTTAATATCAAGTTTACATTACTCAGTTATGACAGTAATTATTTTTAATTGTCTATGGCTTAAAAACACACTTCAAATCAACACAGAGAGCAAAGCCACAAAAATTAGACTGACAGGTTATCTGTACTTAATGTGACCCCCAAATGAATATAAAAATGTTTTCTTCCTCCAGTGAATTTCTCCAAGTGAGAGCTCCATTTTAACACAGATTTCATCATGGTTTCAAACATTGCAGATCAGAAGAATTTTAGCCCATGAGTGAGAACGTCAATGCCAAAGGAAAATGAGGTAACCTGAGCAGAATGTTGGGCTGGGATCCTGAAAGTCTCCTCCCCCTCCTCTGAGCATGTGTTTCTCTGTGGGGCTGTCTCTCTGTGATCCACAAAGATAAGGATTTGAAATTCCCATTGATGATATCATATAAAAGACTAAAGAAATGAAAGGACTGTATTATTTTGATTTTGCAGAGCAGCAATTGTGTGCAGCAGTGGTTCAGATGAAAAGCTGTGTTTACCAATATTTGGTCATTTAAATCATGTGTTAGATTTCCTTCAAGTAAAGACACAGGGGCATAGGGGTGCCAATAAATTGGAGGGGAATAAACACTATTGTGTGATCGGTAGTGCTGCTACTTTTATTTTTCAACACTTAGCGAACCCCGGTCCGGCTTAATTCTGGCATAGCCCCAACCTCGAGAACACAGAATTCAAATGAACACAGCAATGTCTTCCAGACTGGCTATGGCGAGGCCATCTTCATATCCATGACATTTTGTCCTGCAGATCTGTCAGTCCACCTTCCAAACGTGAACTGATAAAAATCACAACCTCGGCAGGGAACTATGGACTGCGTTCTGGTGTCAGAGGAGAAAACCCAAACCTTTTGAGCTCCACCCACTTGCTCTCTACACTGAAAAAACAGCCCATTGTTCTGCCTATACAAACGACTAATTGGCCTAATTTCCCACCCTGACTTGGCCAGGATCTTGATTGAACTGATTGAAACCGCCAGATGTTTTCGAGGCTTATGTCGACATATTGTAAGAGACTCACTAATTGACTTAAGCACACGTATCAGAATGTGGACCGGCAATAGAACTGCGGATTCTCTGTTCTGTGATGGCTTCGGATCTCGATTAGAAGGGCAGGCTGCTCCTGTCATTGAAATGCACAGAAACTGGCACCATCTCATTCATTTGCTTCGGTAATTTGCGGCCTGTTTAGATCTGAGCATCCCTGTGACCTGTGAAAGTGAGCAAGGAGAACTCCCGCTTTGAAGACCCATAAAGCCTGCCTCTGAGGCTTCTGCTCAGTGACATGAAGTATTTCAGGGGATAAAAACAAAACAAAACAAAAAGCAAATGAACAACTTTAAGCAAGCTTTTATTCCACTTAGATGACCTAGCAAATGGTGCATTCGCATTTTCTTAACGTCGGAGCATTTTTATATGCGAATGTTTAACACCTGGATTTCCCGTGTTACTTTTCCATTCTCCCATTTTGCTCTGAGAATATTGGCTATGTGATAACCTCCATTGGTGATTTTAAAGTCACTATAAATAGCTCACAGAGATCACCTTTGCCTTGAAAGTCTCTCATCACAAGAAACACTTCAAAATTGTGGTTTTACGTCATAGAAAAAGTGTCTGCGTGTCATCCCACGCACGAAAGCCTGTTGACCAAGGCTGAGAATTCGGGCTAGACAATTCACCTGGCTCTATTTTTCTCTTTCCTCCCTCTAAGATTAAGGATTTCTCCTGGATTAGTTTAGTAAAGAAAATTTTCAGATCTCTCTCCTCCCCCTCCCCTTTTTTTTCTATTTGTATTTCCTTTCCCTCTCTTCATTCCTAATACAAAACAAGCATGCAGACCATGGACCCAGCACGAGTAAACACACACACTCTTTCGCTCCCCTTTGACCTAAGTAGGTGCTTAGCATCTGTGTGCAGGAGTTTGTACAAACTTCATCTTAACAGCCGGGAGAGCAGACGCCATCACATTCTCTGATTGGCGTACTGCACCCACAGTTCTGGGTGAGATGTTCTGAATTGGCAGAATTACAATCACGCCAGCGAATTTCTGTGATCCTGAAAGCTTTCTGTGAGTGTGTTTTCCTTTCTGTGTCCAGAAGGCAGACTGGCTCCGCAGGTCCTGCCGTGTGCTGGCTGAAGCAGGCCCTTCTGGTACTTGGTATCCTACCAACCACTTGTTCGCTTTGAAATCCTACCTCCTGTGGGTTGCTGACGGCCCTGTGTTAGGGAAAACTACAGGAAATTCACAGAAAACCTGGCTGAGGCCTGTCTGAGGCAAAGGAGAGAAGAAAAGATACTTTATGAAATAATTTGGCTGAGACATCACCCTTGGGTGCAAGATCATGGCATTTCTTTTGCAGACAATAAAAAGAATGTGACAATTATAAATGAGCCAGTCTCCTAAAAAAGTGCTGGTTGGAATGATTGACACTTCCAGATGTGCTGAGTCTGTGGTCCCGCGTGCCAGGTGTTCAATAGCACTTAAGGACCCTTGGTGGCCAGGGCCATTTCCTTTAATGACAGTCCCCACTCCCCATGCCTTCCCCTGTCACTTCTTATTTCTTGGTTGATCCTGGGTGTTAAGCATCCAGCAAAAACTAATCCCAAACACGTCTGAAACAGCAGAGGCACCGATGCCTTTTCAAATGAAGTTTCATTTTGTGATTTAAAAAAATAGCAAATTGCCTTTTTAATTGAACTCGAAGTAAAGGTAGCGGGAGACTGGCAAAGGATGGGTGAGTGCCGTGCATGCACACGGACTTCCATGGATCCTCCGAGAAGCCTCTGTGCTGGCCATCATCACCCACGTGTTATGGCTGAAGCCTGGAGGTCAGGGAAATGGAGAAGTGGGAACCGAACCAGACTTGTCTAACTCAAAAGTTTTCACTCACCCACTGCGTATCTGAGTGCTTTCCTCTCTTATTGCAGCCTTCTTATTAGTAAAGGGATATCATGTGGGGGGAGGAGGGGGGAGGAGAAAGTCAAAACCAATGTCACTCCAAACTTCCGTATCTATTTTCACCGCAGTAGAGGAGATTATATTTTCCTGGCTCTATCTTTGGGAGAATTGAGGCACGCAGGCTAGTGGCAGAAATAGGGCTGTTTGGTGTTAGAAAAGGGAAATAGTGAGCAAAACGAACAATTTTAATCTGTACGCCAAGCTTTACAAATGTTTGAAATATTGAAACGATTTGCGATTTTACTCTTCCTGTAAATGTTGGACCCTCTGTATATAGAGCCATGGTCTTTTCCCCCGCAGTTTAACCTTCTCCTCCAGAAAGGTGTTGTGGAGAAAGACTAGAAGGACTTCTCCAGTCCTTTCAACACCCTTGGTCAAGTGGACTGCACTGGTGCCCTCTCCTGAAAGGATGCTTTGAGATATATGAGAGCAGTTTTTGTAAATGAACATCACCCTTAAAAAAGGAGCTGGGCTCCTTGTCCACCTCCTTTCGCTTGTTGTTCTGCAAAGCTGCTGTGCTGGGCTCCGCAGATGGCAGCTTTGGCATGGCCCTGGGGCCTGGGGGAATATTAGCTTACAAGGCTTCCCCTATGTTGCTTTTACACGTCTGAAACTATTTCAAAACTTAGTGACTGAAACACAAGTGATTAAGGGCACTTGACGAGAATGTCAGAAGTGCTTTTGTTCCTCCATCCCCGCCCCCGTTTTGGAGAGGTGGTGGTGGTTGGGAATGAATGAGTGTATTTTTAAGACGCGTCCCGGCTGCTTCGGAATAGCTACATGGACAAGGAAGCCGGAGATTCTAAAAGGGCGGTCAAGATTCTAAAAGGGCGGTCAACGTAAAAATCGGGCAAGTTCTTCTAGGGGTAGATCCTCATTGCCATTTACATGCCACTCAGGGACTCTTAAAGGCCATTTTGTTTTATTAAGGGTCACGCTCTAGTTGAGTGGTGAGACTGGGTGTGTGCTGAAATGGGAAATGGGGATTCTTCGGTTTCTAGTCCCCGGAGCCTCCTAACTTTGCAAAGGTGTCCTTGTGCCCTTCTCTCTGGCTTGGCCATCCAGGGAAGCAGGTGCCAGATTGGGAAGAGGAGGGGGCCTCACCTCCCGAAACCTCCTGGAGGGTGTGGATTTCCATTCCCTGTCATGCAGGGTGCAAATGGGCTGGTCCCTCTCTGTGGGTCCCCTCTCCAGACACAGGGACAGACACTGCCCGGGTATGGTCACCAGGAGGCTGGGAAGTGTCTGCGGGTCTCCAGCAGCTGGAAAGGTTTGGGTCTCTTTGGCAGGTGTTTGCTGTTCCAGCCACTTCATTAATGTTGGAAACTAAACCCCTGACTCTTCCTGACCAAAGCCCCAGGTCATGATTGACAGCTGGGGTGTGCTTCCCCCGACCCCACTCCACTCCCCACACAGTCTGAGAGCAGGAGAGAGGGAGCGAAAAGAGAGAGGTGGTGCCAAAACGGAGACTTTTTGCTAGATGCCATTGCTAAACGACCAAAATATCAAGGAAGGAGAGGAGAGACTCGTTGGAGGAGAAAGAAATTCTGTGCAACTAGTTAAGATTTGAAGTCCCATCGTGTGCCTGGGTCTGTATATAACTATATAATTATCCTACCTTCCACGCATTCATCAGTTCACGACACCTAGTGCCTGCCAGGTGCATGCTAGTATTGGTGATTATCAGGTGAATAATAACAGAGATTGGCCCACCAGGAGTTCCCTGTCCAGTGGGTGACATAAACATGCAAAAGACAGTCAAGGGACCACTAAAACAGAGGCAGGAACCACACACAGCCTTTGGGGAGTGGGGAAGCGAGCAGCCGTTTCACAGAGGAGGTGACATTTGAGATGGGTCTTGAGTGAGTTTTGGGGGATGAGGAGGAGAGAGGGGCTGGGTGCGGAGGGCATACCCATAAAAGGGACTGCTCGTGTAAAGGCACGGATTGTGCTTGAGAAGCAGGTGTTACGATTACAATTTACAAATGAGAAAAACTGCGGCTCAGCTTGGATGATAAAGGAGGGGGCGCTGGAGGCTCCAGACTCTTGAGATCTGGAATTCCCCCCCCCCCCACTACAACCTGGGGACTCAGGTCCTCAGACCCCCTCTGAGATAGTTTTGCTCCGTCGCAGAAAACAGAGAAGATGGGGAAACAAAAGGATTTGCGCAATCGAAATGTCTTATTTCTTTAGCGACTTGAAACACGGCAGATTTCAGATCGAATGACCAGCCTGCAGGAAAATATGGGCGCCTTTTGTGCCTGGAGTCGAGTAGGAGCGGGGAGGAGGGAGACTGGCCGGGGCCAGGCGGCCGCAGCCTTGGCGCGCGCGGTTCCCTCTGTGAGCAGCCCGCAGGGGCGCGGGAGCCAGCGCAACTCCGGGTCCCGGTTTGAAGAGAGGGAAGGAGGAGAGCAAGAGGAGAAAGAGCGAGAAAAGGAAGAGAGAGAAAAGAAAGGAAAAGAGAAACAGGGATGGGAGATGGGGAGAAGAAGGGAAGCAAAGGCAGAAGAGAGGAGAGCCGGGGAAGTTGGATAGAGAAGAACGAAAGCGCCGCAAACAGTGGGAGAATGGGAGGGAACATTGGAAAGAAGGGAGCGGGGAAGAGACCTAGAGGGGAACGTAGCGAGGAGGGTGAGAACAGAGTTAAGGAAAGGGGGGGCTTGAAAGGACCGGAGGGCCCCGGAGGTTCATTGGGGCGCGCGCATTCCGAGAGCGCACGGCAGGGCCTGGGGAAAGGGTCCGAGCGGGCATCGCTCAGCGCCTCGACAGGGTCGCAAGGTGGAACGCAGAGTCAGTTCCACCCGCAAGCGCTCGATCGACCCCGCAGTCCGCGCTGCCCGTGGGGTCGCCCCCGGGACACAGCGCTCAAATTCTGCCAAGCACTCATTTCTCGGCGGCTGTGGACACACCCCGAAACTTTCCAAGGGTTCAATATAACTCCCCACCCTAGTCTGTCCTCGGCGCGGGAAAGCCGCGCCCCTGGGACCCTCCTGGCCCCTGAGCCTCGTGCGCCCAAGAGAACCCCTCCGTCCGGCGCCGGACGGCGACGCTGGGCTGTTCCAGGTGCGGCCCGCCGGCCCGCGCGGGATAGCGGATCCGCCGCCAGAGCCGGGGCGCGCGCGGGCCCGAGCGCGGCGACCTTCGGCGGGACGCGCGCCGCCGGCCGGACACCTGGAGCCGCCGCTGCCTGGGCTGGGTTAGGAGAGGAAAGGAAAACGATGGTAAATGGAGAGGAGGGGACGGAGGGGCACGCAGGCACCCCGGGAAGGAAGTCTCTTAAAGGCGCCGTGCCTGGCGCTCGGCTCCGATCGAGTGTATTTGCTACCTACTTTCTCCAAACGTTCAGCGCGTAGTCCCCCATCCGTGTCCCTCCGAGTCTAACCGCCTGCTCGCGCAGTGGGGTCGCTCTGCTGCTGCGGCGGCGGCTCGTTCCGAGGCAAGCAGCTCCCGGGAGACCCCGCCACGACTCGGGCCCCTTCCAGGCAGCTCCCGAACTCGGTCTCGGAGGAGGCGATCCGCATCTTTAATTCTCGCACATATCAATTTGGAGACAACCCGTGGGAGTCCACGGTGGCAGGACTCGGGCAGTGGGAGCCCCCCTGGAGCGAAGGCTGGGCGGTGGGGGGTCGGAGGGGGCGTCCCTTCGCCGGATGATCCCAACTGAAAACAAAAGTTTCTACAGACACGGCGGGGAACGCACTGGAACGGTAGGCGCCCCGGAGGAGGAAGCCAGCCGCCTGGTGAGCACGTGTCTCTGCGGCTCCCGGGACCCCGCGGCGTGGCGAGCGAAGGGGCACGAAAGTTGCTTTGCCGGGAGCGTCCCCTGGTCCGAGATGCCGCCAACACGCTGCCTGCGAAGGGCACGCCGGCGCCGGCGCCGGGAAAAGTTTATACGTAGTTCGCAAATAAAAAGGAATACACACGTTTGTCGATTACTTATTTTTATTTCTGTAGTGTATTAATGGAATAACGGACAGGGCAAGGGTCATCCATGGTTTGGGTGGGATCTCCGTGGGGACAGTCACGTTTGCAATCGGCGCAAACAGCCGAAGCTCGGCTCGCGCGGGCAGCGAGCGGAGGGGACGGGAGGGGCGGCCGCAGTCCTGCGGACCGGGCCGGCGGGGGTCCTGGACCGGGCCGGCGGGGGTCCTAGCCGGGAGGGAGAAGGGCGCACCGGTTCCTGGGGCGGGTCGGGGGCGCCAGCTCCGGAGCCTCGGCGAGGACTCGGCTTCTTCCTCGTAAGAGACCTCTACCCGCCCGTCCCCGGTTTAAAGGCGGGGGAGCGGGGCCAGGTGGGTAGTGAGATGCGCGCGAGGAAGACGCGCTGGGACGCGCTGGGGGCCGCGGCCCGAGGAGGCCCGACGGGCGGGGCAATGCGCGCTCCCCGCACCGCGCGCACCCTCGAGCGCGCACGCTACACACACAGAGACACACACACACACACACCTGGAGGTTGTTCCCGCGGAGGGGCGGGGAGGAGAGGCCGAGCGAGTGTCTTAAAATAGAGAGACGGGCAGCAGAGCGAGAGACGCGCGCAGGCGGGAGGAGGCGAGGAGAGCGACGGGCACGCGGCGCGCAGGCTCCCGCCGAGTTGGCACAGGCGGGCCCCGGCCGCCGACGCCCCTCGGCAGCGACTCCGCACCCGGCCCTGCGGGAAGCGCGCTGCTGATTGACAGGTGCGCTGTTCCCCAAAAAGGCGCGGCGAAGATGCTGATCGGCGGGTGGGTCTAGACGCGCGGCCGGCGCGCCCGGTGCCCGCTCCCCTCCGCTCTCCGCCAGGCCTTCCGCCGCCTCCCGGCTGCCGAGGCGCCGCCGGGCACAGACCCCGCCGGTGCGCCAGCCCCGCGGGCCCCCGGCTCACCATGCACTGCCACGCGGAGCTGCGGCTCACCTCGCCCGGCCAACTCAAAGCAGCCAGGCGGCGCTACAAGACTTTCATGATCGACGAGATCCTCTCCAAGGAGACGTGCGACTACTTTGAGAAACTTTCCCTCTACTCCGTGTGCCCCTCGCTCGTCGTGCGACCCAAGCCCCTGCATTCCTGTACCGGTAAGACGCCCCGCCGGGGGACTGGGGGTTGGGGGTGCGCCAGCTCTCCCGCGGGTGTGGGGCGCTTCCCCCCCCCCCCCCGCGCTCTGTCCTCCCACCCGAAGGCGAGAGGATTGGACATCTCAGCGGCGGGCACATGGCTAAGGCGGCTGCAGCCTGGGGAGGGCCGGTCAAGGTGTGGATCACTAGGTTGGAACAAAAGGGAAGGAAGGCAGCGCGCCCCAGGAGCGGGTGGCCGGAGCCAGAGGCCGCCGCTTTCCTCCTTCCCAGCGCCACCTTGGTTCTCAGAAAGTCCAACCTGGTTCAGCGCCTAAAACATTGTTTCAGGCAGTGGTGTTGCTTCTCACCTTGAGTTCACTCCAACCTTTCTGTCTTCATTGGGAATTTTTTCAAGGAAAGCGGTATGCGGAGGCTCTCCAGCAAATCCTGTGTTCACTGAGCTTTCCTGGGAAGGATCTCCCTTTTGGGGGAAGTATTTCCGGGATATGTCGCCCTGTGTTGTCAGCGGAATTAGTTTTAGGTGCCTGCTAAACTAAACTAAACCAAACAACCAAAAAAAAAAAAAACAAACAAAAAACAGCAACAGCGATGACAATAAAAACATTCCTCACATCTGGGTTTTGATCTCTGGAAGAACTGAGACCGATAGGGACGATAAAGAGCCCTTCATAAATAAACTAAAAAAGGCGTAACTTTATGTAGAAAATAAATCCAAAGGTATTTATTTAAAAAAAAAAAAACAACTTTGAGTACATGAAGAGAATTGAGACCAAAAAAAAAGTTGAAGCAATTTTTATTAAAAAAGGTATTGACTGTGCTTTCAACTCAAGGTGTACAGATGGCATTGCCAAACCAAAAGACCCTTTGAGGTTATGTTGGTTGCATGGATGGCATGACATAAATTAATTCAGTCATATTTACGTTGAAAAAGTAGACTGAAGAGCTAGCAGTGGTTTTGAAAAACGTTTTTGGAATGGTCAGGCCAAAGCCCTGGGCAAGGGTTGAAATCCTTTACTTTTCTGTTGGTTCCATTGACAGTCCCTGTAGGATAGTCGGTGAATGTGTGTGTAAATATGTGTGTAAATACATACCATAAAGCTCTCCTATAACCTAATTGGGCCTACATGTATTTGGTTATAATGTGATTATTATGTTCAATCACACCTTTGTAAAATAAATTTTATCTGTCAGGTGGAATTAGGCCTAAGAGCCCATACCAAAACTTGTAATACTGAATTTTAAAAATCCAGAAATAGCCAAGATGAGAAACAAATAAGACCTTCTAGAAACAAGGTAGATAGCCTTGAGGTTGTTATTTTTACAGTTGCGCTCCTGCCACGTATCAACACGGGGGGGGGAGGGGAATGGTCTTGGTAGATGTTGGATAGGGGAAGTAGGCTGCATCTTGCGTTAAGCATACATTTAATCATTTACTACAATAATTCAAATCCTTTTCATCACAAATTAAACAGAGAGGATCTGTTGTAATAACAAAATCTCAATGCACCCTGCTGCTAAGGTTACTTACCTGGAGGTTCCCAGGACAAAACAGAACAACTTCTAAACACGCAAGGAGAGCATAGAGCCTGTAGGGTTTGTTTGTTTGTTTTTTAGTGACTTCCCGGCATACACTGATTTGCAGGCAGCCCTTTCTGACTTTTATCAGTTTCAGAACTGGATCGTAGAAGGAAACAAGGAATAAAAGAGCCTCTGAAATCAGTGGTCCAGTGATGGGTCAAGGCTAAGTGCTGTGTTTTACGGAACCTTGTGTGGGAAATTTTTCGGAGGAGAATAAAATGAGTCGTCTGAAGCTGTGAGTTCAGAGAGCTGCGTGCACATATCATGAACCAAGAGCGTTGCTGGGTTTTGTGCTTCTGGTGTTCATGGCGGTTGGTGAGAGAGGGTCGCGGCTGGTTTTCTTGCCTTGTCATCCCAGGGCTTGCTTTCTTTGCGTTGTTCTTTTGAAAATGTGTTGTGAGCTTGCTCCTGCTGAGACTTAAAATACAGAAACTGGGATTTGCCAGTGGAATTAAACCCATAAAAAACTGGCTACACTAGTCCACACTTTCAGACCCGAAGCGTTCCGTGGGTTTACGGTTACAGCTAAAGCCTTACATGTATTAGATCATGGGAATCCCATTAGTGACTTCGCAGAGGTTTTGCAAATACCCTCCTTTCAAAGCATTTTGTTGCTTTTAACGGTTATGTTCAGGATCAGAATCTTAGCTCGGATGAACTTAATCTTTTTAAAAAAATTATTAATTGAAAAACAACAGCAGTAAGTTCTTGGCATCCGTCACCCATAATGAAACTGTAGTGTTCTGTTTTTTTTTCTGTATCAAGATAACTAGCACTCTTGGTGGAACCAATGTATTAAAAAGTTCAAATCAAGTGAAAGGCGCACATTGCAATTAAAGTTACTGAACTTTCTCATCCTTTGGTTTGCTGTTTTAAGATTTAAATAACTAACAGAAGTGAACTTTGTCAGGTCAGACAATGAAAACTAAGATACAAAAAGTCACCGCCACCCTGCCTAATCAGTACATAAAATCGGGGTGGAAAGGAAGCATTGAAAAGGCCTCTGCATAGTTAGGCAGTCCGTGTTCTTTAGATTAATAATTAAAATGTCAATTCATGATCCTGAATCTCCTCGGGCAGAAAATCTTGAGTTCCGGTAAACTGGGAAATGGAAGCATTTTACGTCAGGCAGATAATCGCCTGACCGTGATTTACTATTAGGCATGCTGACCTTAATGGCATACTCATCTTCAGAAAATTACTCTTCATTTTAACAGGCCCTTTCTTGTCCCAAATGGTGTGATTTTAGTCTTAGAAAGCTGTTTCTAAATCACAGTGGATCTCCTAGGTCACATTGTCATCATTGAGAAGGAACCTCCTGTGGGAAATTAAGCCAGACGGAAAGGAACGTTTATCATTGTGTTTAAAATAAGGTTTAAAAAGCGAAGCGCAAAGAAAGCCTCCATTTAAAAACAGGTTTGTTCTTCAGACCATGGTTGAGACGTGCAATACGCTCAGGATTAATTTAGCATAAACGTGTTGGTCTCCTTTTCAGTCTGAGCACAGTGATCCTCATTCAGAATGGCAATGTATTGCCAATATAACGATCACACACGAACACTGGAGCATTGACAGCCACGGAAGGCTGAGCGTGAGGAGCCGTTTTTAGAGTGTGGCAAATACTGCTGAAGTCTTCAGCGTGTTGTCAATTTCTCTGGTTGTGATTGATGCTTCTTGGTGGAAGAGTTCCTTGCAGAAACCCGACCTCCAGGACAGAATAAAACTGTGAGGGGGAGAAGGGGAGGAGGTTTATCCTCACAGTAGCCTTGTGGGGGGGGGGGTTCCCTCTTTCAGTTTGTTCTTTAGACACAGGCAGAGTTTCTAAACTTGAGGGGTGTTTGGAAACAAAGGAATAACTCGTTTCACAAAAACAAGGATGTCACAGTTTACCATCAGAATTTTCATATGAGGACACCGAGAAACCAACCGGCTGTGCTTATCATGTATTATGATTGCTTATCATGTATTATAATTACTTATCATGTATTATAATTATTTACAGTATAACCTAGACTCGCCGCAGACTTGCACACACACATTTGTGCGGAGGTGAATGTAGGACATTAGGAGATTTTACAACCCATGACCAGTACGTCATGGGTTTCGCTACAACCATAGACCAGCCCTGATCAGGTGGCCCGGTTGGTTGGAGCGTCTTCCTGTAAACCAAAGGTTTCACGTTCGATTCCTGGTCAGGGCACCTACCTGGGTTTTGGGTTTGATCCCTGGTTGGGGTGCCTATGAGAGGGGGCTGACTGATGTTTCTCTCTCTTCCCCACCCCTCTTTCTCCCTCTCTCTCTTTCCTTTCCTCTCTCTAAAACCAGTGAATATATCCTTGGGTGAGGATAAAAAAAAATTGAAACCATAGTCTTAATTCCTTCCCCCTTCTCTGGCACAATGATCTTGTTGATCTCTCCGTGATCGGCCAGTCTTACTGCGTAGCTGACTGGAGGTACAGAGGTGGAAGGGATTATAGACCAGTGTCCCCTAGAAGAAGACACTTCTTTGCAAAGTGCCAGGATCACATCAGTGTTGGCGTCGTTTCCATCCGTGCTACCCATGCTGTCCTTCTCGGTAAGGTACTCAGGAGTAGGAAGACCCTTCCAACGTGGTTACACACCCGGGGTAAACTCCAGCAGTCACACCCAAGGCACAGCCAGCCAGCCAATGCAAAGGGGGCATTTGGGGAAGGGTGTTTATCTGAGGAGGTGGCATGGAGAACATTTTATCCTTTGGTGGGTCCAAGAGAAACAAGTTCTTTGGGGAGGTGTCCTTGGGTTCATTTTTCTTTTTCTTTTTCTTTTTTTTTTTTTAATCACAAAGATTGGGTGTCATCACAGTGAAAAATGAAAGGAGGTGCGGATGTGTATCATGACTTCGCAGGGAGGTGGGAGCCAGCTACTGCTTCCTGGAGTTGGCTCCTGTGCTTCCCCAAACTCAGCTCTGGCTTTTAGTCAGAAACCGGACCCCTGGAGGATCTTGGGAGCTGGGAGCTGGGCACTGGAATGTTAATGGAGAAATGTAAACTGGGGTTTGGGAAAAGAATCATTACAAACAAGCATTTGCATTTCTGCCAGAGGCAAATAGGCTTTTATTAGCAATTACTCATCACCGCTTCTCCCGTTCCCATTGTAAGGGCACATAAATCAAGGGATTCACAGGGCCAGGACTCAGCAGGGTCAGACTATATTTGGGCTGAGTTCTTTTGAGATCCTCAGCTGTTGTTTTTATTATCCCTTAAATTTTATAACTCCTTTGTCGAATAGGTATGCTGAGGGGTTCTTTAAGGAGCCAGTTTTCACGAGTGGCTACTGCATGAGCAGTTTCTTCTCTGGTTGTGATTTTTTTTCTAATGAGAAAATGATTAGAAGTTCCGTTCACAAGTTACCATACCTCTCCAAACGCCTGTAATCTTCAGTTTCATTGAATGCAGTAATTTAACTCAACCAATATTTATGCTTGCTCGGTGATGGCACTGTTATGAGTCACTAATTTCAAGTTTCTTGTAAACCTTGACAAACAGTTGGGATATTTTAAAAATGTCTCCAGACTACTTGTAGAACCACTGCCAAGCCCTCTGTGGTCCTTTCAAGTATGTGATGGGCAGTTTAGAGTTGGGATGGGGAGCACTGTGACATTTCAATGCTTTTGCTTACCACATGGAATTTCCTCTTCGAACTCCACCTAAAGGGCGTTATCACCAGCAAAGCCGTCATGTCAGCCTCGTCAAGGACAACTCAAATGAAACCGTATCCGTGGTAACGCTACGAAACCAGTTTCCTACGGATATGCTCGTTTGTGGGGTTTTCGGTTGTACGTCTGGATGGAAAACAATTTGTGATACAAGTGTGGACAGCAGTGATAAAGTTGCCAGTTTTAACATACCTCGGGAATCTAAATGCAAAGATCGTTAGGATTAATATATCCCAGGAATCTGTATGAAAAGCACTTAGGGATTGTACAGAGGGATGGAGAGAGAAAGAGAGAGAGAAAGAGAGAGGGGGGGAGAGCAAAAGGGAAAAAGAAAAAGAGGAGTTTCTTTTGAAACTCTCTTAAAGCTACTCAACTCACTGTAGCCTGGCGTGTGCTACAGTGTCCTTCACTGGCTGTAGGGACAAAACAAAGGTGGCTTCAAAAATCCTTCCGTCAGCATAGAGCCTGTAAGTGGCTCACGTCGATTTCACTTAAATACACGCTGGAGCCCCTTTCGGGAGGAGACCCAGAGCCCAGGGCCTGCCTGGCATGTGGCGTTCAGTGTGGAGGCCTGAGTAAGTGCTAACCCAGGAGCAGTTTTAGGTATCACTGGCACTTCTGTTTTGAGGTCAAGGAGGAAAGAGGAACAGAGATGAAAGCCAGGCAGGTCTCCGGGATCTGAGGCTCCCTCATCTGCACGAAGCCTCTGAAGTTCTGTGGGTGTTGTGAGCCCGACCCCCACACTTGCCACTGGTCCCGTCGCTAAGATCGTTGATGAACTCTTATCTGGAATCTGGTGAAGAGGGCTGCGAGGATTTGGATGAGATGCATAGATCGAAGCTTCAGCGTTCCCCTTTGGGGAGTCCTGGGTCCATGCAGCACACGGTGGAGTGTGAGTTCTCAGTATGGGGGACGGGACCCCATGCTCACTGCCGGCTGAGCCTTCCTCGAAGCCAGAACCGCCACGAGCCACACTGCTGCAAGTGGCACACTCGGGCTCAGTATGACAAAGAGGAGGGGAGAGAAGGATTGAGACTATGTAGGTGAAGACATTTTACATGTGACAGGCCCCTCTCTCCCCTCTGGCCAGGGTATGCCTCCGTTTTGGCTGCTCCAGAGGTTGGAATGGTTCTCTCTCCCCCTCTGCTGCATGGGCGACAGGATAGAATAGGCAATAGAATGCATTAATCATGGGGTTCAGATCAGGGCCTTGTACAAAGTTGGTGGTATTAGCCAACGAAATACTCTGGTGTGTTGTTTGTTTGTTTGTTTGTTTTCCATTTTAACCAGAAAAACCTTTGCAAACCCTTGGGATTTCATTGATTTTTTTATTGCAGCTTAATAACAGTTAGAAAAAGAAACGTCTCGTTAAAACGAATGCTCTAAATAAAAACACAGTTAGTTTTCCATTACGGTGTCTAATTACTCATCATCGCCAGGGCATTTTTATATGGCAGTTTAACTTCTGGAAGGTGGAAACTTGGCACGCATTGAAGGAACAGAGCAGTGCACCTAGATAGATATCAGAAGATGGGCTAATTATATTTGGGCTGGGGTTGACTCTTACCCAGGATCGCTCTGAGTAGGCCTCTTTCTTCAGTCACTACGGGAAGCCTGTGCTTTCTCTAGCGCCCGTTGAAATTGAATCCGGAGGGAGAGAATTCTGAGCGTTAGGTCACGTACAAGTGCATCTGGAAGGGGACCCTGCCAGTTACCCATTAGAGCTGATGTCAGAACTGCCTGATAGGCCTGGAGGACAGCTATCCACGCTTGCTGACTCCATGGCAGGGTTCGTGATGATGAATGGATACAGGCTTTCTCCCAGGAAAGGTCAGGCTGCCCCCTGAATAGGAGCCAAGCTGGGAGGCACTCAGCACCAAAAGAAGGATGTCAAGAGCGCAAGCAGGAAGGCTGATGGGGGTCCTTTTTATTGTGTCTCTCGCTCACCAACACGTCCTCAGGAGCATGTGCCTCTGAATCTTGGGGACAGATAGGGAATTCCACGGTGAGCACTGAATGGGACTGGCTGCCCCCTGGGCGATGTCAGTGTGCTTCTGGCCATTATTACAAAACACTAGTGTATGTGCTAGTGACAGGATAATTGTCCTTCAGCTTTCTTATTCAAGGATCATGTATGACGTGTGGAGAAAGCGACTGGCCCTGGGCCTGGTGGAATCCCGTGAAGTCACGGCTGAGTTTCCATCTTAGGAAACCTGACAGGTCCCTAACCCTGATTTACCTGCTGGCCTCCACAGCCCATTGCCCTCTGCCCAGAGTTCTGCCACACTTTGATGTAACTGATTTGGGCTCACGGTCATTCACAGAGGAGGCCACAGCCACGGGTGGATTGCAGGAAATGTAACTTCCATGTTGAGTTTAAGCAATAGACATGGTACTGATACCATGTCTTTGAATCATGGGAAATAGTCTAGACAAGGAGAATTACTGAGGTGGCTCCTCAGAGTCCTCTGGTACTTATTCCAAAGGGATCTACACATCTGGAGAAAAGCTAGAAATACTCTAGATCCTGAACCTTATTCATATTCAGAACAATAGTAGAAATAGCGATGGTGTTTTTTAGTGTCTAACATGTCCTGGGCACTGGGCTCAGTCTTCATGATCAGCTTCAAATCATCCCTAAGAGATGGATATTATTATCTCTGCCTTATGGATGGGGAAGCTGAGACGAGAAGCAGCATTCTCCAAGTCACAGAATAGGTAAAGAGCTCTTACAAGCAATAAGATAAAAGATAAGTACAAAAACAGGCAGTTCATAGAAATGAAGAGCTAGACGGCCAGTAAGCATGAAAGGAAGTTTGCCTCACTGGTAGCCAGCCACATACCAGGGAACAGGAGAAACCATTTCATACCCATGGGTAGGCGAAAATGAAAGAATCTGACAATATCAGTTCATGGCAAGGATGTGGACAGTAGACATTCTCATACTTTGATGGTGGGGGTAGGATTCGGTACAGTTACTTTGGAGAGATTTGTGGTAACACCCAGTAAAGCTGCAGATGCACACACTTCCTGTAGCTCCCACTCCCATTTCCATGAGGATGCCCTGAGAAATCATTGTATGTGTGCAAAGGGACATGTGTATCAGAACACTCATTTCTATGTTGCTTATGATACGAAAAATCTAAAACAATCACTGCTTTTTAGAAGGAAAAAAGATAAATCATATGTGCTATCTTTTATATATATACATATATATGTGCACACACACACATATATATTTTATTGATTTCAGAGAGGAAGGGAGAGGGAGAGAGAGAAACATCGATAATGAGAGAGAATCATTGATCGGCTCCTCCTGCATACCCTCTACTGGAGATCTGCAACCCTGACCTGTGCCCTTGACTGGAATTGAACCCGGGACCTTTCAGTCTGCAGGCCGACACCCCATCCACTGAGCCAAACCAGCTAGGGCTGTGCTATCTTTTTCTGCGGTGATGAAAATGAATGAATCAGATCCACTTGTGTGAATATGGATAGATTTTAGAAACTCAGTGCTGAGGAAGAAAAACCAAGTGTAGATTGACACAGTCGGACACCATTTATATAAAGCTTGAAAACATGCAAAATATCTATATATTGTTTCGGGAGGCAAGGGTAGGGGATTGGAGAAGGCTCCTCACAGCTCTTTATTTGCCTGTGTAATTACGGTATTTATCAAGGAAAAGGCCTAATGTAAATATGGCCAAGCATTAAGTTTTGGCAAAGCTTGGTCATGGGTACACAGATGTTCTACATTATGCTTTGTGCTTTTCTGTATGTTTGAAATTCTCTATAATATAAACATTGAAAAATGATAGTACGGGAGACCCCCTTACGCATGAGACCCTTGATCTGGTGGGGCTTTTAATGGCTTTCTTAATAGCTTTTCTATCCTGAAACAGAAGCTTTTCAGTCTCACAGAGGGGGAAATAAGAACACTTTCTAGTTAGACACGCGTACAGCTCACACTCACGCAGCCACGGTAACTTCTGAGATTGGTGTTGGGAGCTTCCTTACCGCCTCTGGCTGGGTGGGGACATTATTTATCGCCAAGGTAACTGCTGCTCCCCCAGTAACGCTCTGGCATCTGAGCGAGTAGTTCCTGAGCTGGGCACCAGGGCCAGAGGAAGAGCTGGGAAGTATGTGTGTGTGTGTGTGTGTGTGTGTTCTCAAATATACATCGATAATCATGCAAGCAAGAATAATTAGGTTTCTCTTTCCCCCACGTCTCAATGATGTTGAAAACCACAGTAAATCGCCTTTGAATTGCATCTGCTGGTATGACGTGCCGTCCCTGGCTTTGAGAATGGTCCACTGCTGTTGACAGTTTAACTTGAAGAAAAAACCATCGAAGGACAGCTGTGAAGGCCAAGGACCTAAGAATGTTAATGTAGCTGCTTAGCCGGGAAGAATGATGTTGACACGGGCTGAGACGCTGGCGGCGTTCTCTTTATATTTTGTGGCCACGATTGGATTTTAGACTTCGATGCGTGGTAGCAGGCATTGTGGGAGGGCTGGGACCCGTCACCATGGTGAGCACACAGAGCTGTCTGTTCAGGATAATCAGTGGTGGTCCTGTGGTTTGGAGAAGGTAACCTAGACCACGTGACGGTGACAATGGGGGTGGCAGAGACTCGGTGCAGCCGAGACCTTTTTCTCTTCTCTACAAAATACGTACGGCCAAGTGAGAAATGTTTCTGTAGGATGGATTTGACACAAACATGGCCCTTTGGGAGCTCCGCCTTCCTGTGTACCTTCAGATGGAAAGAAAAAACGAAACTCCGTCGTGTGGTTGAAGCAGTTTGTACTGTTGAGAGTTGACCAAAGGGTTTCCCCTTCGCAGACCAGCCCTCTGGGCCTAAACACACACCTGGGAAGAGAAGACAACACTAAATCAAAGCGCCCCAAGGCCCTCATCAGATCTTTTATAGCTGGAGTGGCTGTGCTGTGGCGCTTGGCAGCGCACCGGGTCAGCAGGAATTAGTGACCACATCCAGGGGATGGTGGCCAAATGGGACATGACGGAAGGGACGGTGGATCTGCCAGACCTGTGGCCAGCAAACAGACATTCCCGGGAGGCAGGAGCCCGTCCTCTGAGCACGACACGCACGGTGGCTGGGCTCACGCTAAGGGACTGAACCTTGGCTGTGTCGTCAGCCTCCCGAACCCCTCCAGGGAGACCGTATTCCTCATAAAGCGAGGAAGCAAGCTGGGCTTTGGGCAGGGAATGGAGGAAATCTCAAGAAAGAGGGTCCAAGCCCGGCCGGTGTGGCTCAGTGGTTGAGCATCGACTTAGGAACCGGGAGGTTACAGTTGGATTCCTGGTCAAGGACACGTACCCGGGTTGCAGGCTCAATCCCCACTAGGGATTGTGCAGGAGGCAGCCGATCAATGGCTCTCTCATCATTGATGTATCTGCCTCTCTCTCAATCTCCCTCTCCCTTCTCTCTGAAATCAGTAAAAATATATTTTAAAAATAACATTAAAAATAAAGTTCTGTACTACCTAGAATCTATATGAAAGTGTGTAAATGCACTCAAGCCTGTCCCTTTCCACAGAACTCACTACTGTGTAGAAAGCCAGGTCCATCGACTGTGCCAGCTCCATAGGCATTTATTTTGAACCTATGGACTCCTTTGTACATATTTCTAATCATTTAATGTGTGCCAGGCTCTCATCTCTCATCTCCCTTGATGATTTGGGTTTCTGAGTGTTTCCAGAAGAATTCTAAGAAGCACGCAGACTTCACAGGAAGTGAGGTCGTTGGGGGGGGGGGTAATGGACTTGACGCCGTCCGACTGCATGACACGGATCTCGTGGGCTCTGAGCTGTGGTTCTAAGGCCGTCAAAGGTGGAATTCCCATCAGGTATTCATCGGTTATTGTGAACCACAGAGAAAATGTTTAACAACCCAATGCCAGACCAATGCTTTGAAGAATTACAACTTGGGACTATTTTTTATGAAGTACTTGTTGGGGGGGGGG